>DWJQ01000111.1:0-18616 GCA_018248915.1 Hesperia meskei straton | reverse complement strand
CCAAATTATTTTCTAAATTGTACTGTATAAGTTGTTTCGCGTCGTTCACAGGGTCAAGCGAATTCCTAAAGTACTACAGCTCACTCACTTGACTTGCGCAAGTGTATGAAAATAAATATATTTTTTTTTATAATTTGTAAAACTTTTGCGAGGCCCCCTCAGATGCGAGGCCTTCGGCGGTCGCCGACGTCGCCGACGCCTAGCGCCGCCACTGGTAAGTAGATACCTACTAGTGGGCCGTCCGCGGTCGAAATTTGCCATAATTTATTGTTTTTTTTTCATTTTCAACAGTTGAGGTTAATTTGTAGGAGTATTTTGTTAAAGGGTTAGGTACTTAAGTTTTATGCAAGTACCTAACCCTTTAACAATATTACTTTATTCAATAAAATAATGAAAAAATAATATTATTCATTAATTACAGCTTCTGCTACATATCTGATTTGAATCACATACATATGAAATGTTGCTGTCTGTCCTTTTTCCATATAGTAACCTTACAATGTGATAGACTAATTTTATACACTTCAATACACGCAATCAAGAGACTACGGTGATTTTTTCACCAATATTTCGAGGTGAATTTACTTAGTCATAAATCGGTCATAATAGTTCTGTTATAAAAATTGATGAAGGCGAACATAAATTTAAATACGCTATAAAAACTACTTGTAAACTGTAGCTAACGGAAGCTCACAATTCTGCGAAATGAAAAAGGTAAATGTAGGAAGCGTTTTATAGCGCAAAATATGAATGTATATTCTGAATGCAGTAGGTAGGTACTTACTGGTTAGAGATTATACTTTGTCGTTTTTCACAAACACCTATATCGCGGGAATATTTGAAAAGACGAATAATTTAAATGTATCTAGGTAATTTTATTTAGCAAGTCGGCAAGCAATGTTAACGTTTTGAAATGTCACAATTTTATCGTTGGTAAAGCATTTCTCACATCTTAAATCTTGACTCGAAGGGGATACTATCTCGAAAAATAAAAAATACGCCTTAACGTCCTCGACATTTCTCCACGGGAGCGCCCAGCCAAAAGTCGCTGTTCGAAAAACGAAAAAGCTCTTATCTTCACAAAATGGCGACGGTAAGTCGTAAGCTTTTTGCCAAAAAAATCTCGATCAATATTCGGAGGTTGGGGGAGAGAGGTTCTCTTTGCCTTCGTATAATTGGTTGAGAGAAAATTTATGCGGCGCGCGCTATCTACCTCTCGGGCTGACTCGGCTTGCCTCGGCATGTCGATAAATGGCAAGACAACACCATTGCATAAAAATAACCTAGTAGCGATATATAGCGATCGTACATTAACCACATACCATTTATATGGTCATCTTTAACAGACCGATGGTCATTCTTATTGAACTTTACTTCAGCCACGCACGTAGTATGTATTTATTAGATTTGGGTTTTTTCATTGTCATCGGAAGTCTTAGTTAAAGTAAACTATGAAAAAAAATTCGATAAATTTATAGATAGCAAGGTCATCTACTACCTATTATCTACCTTATCTTATACCTCTATATATTTAACTAATATAAATCTTTTTACTAGCAGTAAGATAAAGATAAATGAACGAAATCGGCCATTTAAAAGTATTGCAAAAATTTACAGTCCTACTGTGAAAAACTCCAGCAAAACGTCTGTTTTCTCCGTATTCAGTCTACGAGTTGCCAGCCCCTCGGGTATTCTATACCTACGATATGTACTTACTTATATTTTAAGGAGCGTTTGATTCTCCCTCCCCTTTCCACCATAAAGCCTGAAGCTCGTTGTATCCATCCCTGCTACATAAACATCAATCGCATCTGACGACATACTTTTTTGTTTTTTTTTTATATTTTGTCATGGATAGCTCAAAGGACCGAAATAAAATCGTGTATTCGATCAATATGATATTTTTTTAAGTTAGTTTACGTACTTCACCACCCAAAATCGCTATTTACCGTGAGGAAAAACCGTAATCAAGCAATAAGTTATAGTTAAAAAAGAAAACGACAAGAACCTAAAAGGAAACAAGCTTGTAAGCATTACTTTTTTAAGATGATCAATTTACTGTTATCATTGCTGAAAATACTTTAAGAACCGCATAGTTAAGTTACATTTAAGTAAAAACATCAAAACAAAAACTTAAGCCAACAGTTAAACAGTTGTATAAACGTCACCCATACAATGTGGCGTTGCATTTCTTTCGACAAATATGGAAACGGGTCCGATACAGGTCTTACGAAAGAGTTGCTTGCATAAATATCTCAAAAACGTTGTAATTACGAAAACAAAGGAGGGCTCTTTGAAGATGCCCTATAAGATCCACATTAAAGGGCCGCTCACCGCAACAAATTAAAAGCAATATGAAGGTCTAAACTGTAAAGATACACCGAAGTATGTCCAATCTATTAGTGCGCTCTCGTGGTAATGGTGGGGCAGATGTAGCATGTAGTGAAACCGTTTGTTTTGAGCCGCTAAACGTAAACGTGATCAAACGTGACTTTGCCCGTCCGAAATATTAAACTTAAGACTGAAGACTTATTTCTAAAATATGTACATATTTTACTTTTTTTTCTTTGTTTTACCAGTGTTCGAACTCACACGTTACTTCTTAGTTTCCTCGTCACTACGTAACGACGCAAAATGACGAGAATCTTTTGGGCACTACAATCTACAATGCATTCAGACTCAAAATGGCGCGAATTTAGGAAGTAAACCATTAGCATTGAAATGGGAACTTAGGAAGCAAATAATGGCGTCATCAGCCAAATGGCGCGAATTTAGAATGCGCAGAAATATGATTGTGACAGCCTATTCAGAATTATAGAGTTCAGTGGACGTAAAACCTCGAGGCACTCAAATGTATGTCACGGCTGTGGTCGCAGTATATTCGTAATGACAAGCCGCTAAGCATTACCATTACACCCATGCCTGTTCATTCGTTTGCGAATGTCAATTTATTACGATAAAATTCCGTCAAGTACCCATCAAGTCTGTTTACCGATAATATGCAGACAAGCAATGTCATACCTACCTAACATCACTTTTAATTACATTTCACATTTAATGTTTAAACTGTATAGTTCTAAACGAAAGTTAATATATTTAATTGACAAAACTCTCATATTACCAAATGTGCTGTTACATAACTGCAAAATAGAAAAATAATGAGAAATAGAATTAAAGTTGCCCAAGAGACGTTCGCCTTTTACAGCACTTACCTCAAAGGCAAAGAAAAACTGATGTTCTTGCAATAAATTGCTTCAGAAAATTCACTTACTTGGAGCTGCTTCGAAGCAATTACAAAGAAGAAACTTGTTCAAAGACTCGCTCTTACCTCGTCTTCGCTTATTTCACAAAATAAGCGGCGGTGCTGACTCGAGCGCTTCAATGGGACATTTAAGGAAATTCACTATCGTTAAACATTCATATTCCATCACGGTAAGCTTTAAATGTGAACGTTACATAATCTTGATGTAGTCATTACACGAACTTACTACTATTAAATTCCGCGATATTTGCGTCACTCATAACTGTAATTTGGTGATTACCGAACCATATTCGTGCTGGAGAATTTTGACTGGAAGAAATTCTTAACGAATAAACAAATAAGAAAAATAAACTGTAGCTACTATTTTCTGAGACAAAGTACACTCGCCAAGCGACAAAATTGATAACACGATAGGAATACAATCGAAGAATATTCTCAGTACATCAAATTCGCATTAGCTTAACATACCGGATTGGAATTCATTCTACAATCATAAACTAAACTCACGATAGCTTGTCGATTGAATTTGATTCCACAGTTCCCACATTTTGCTGTCAATTAGCACATAGTTTCAAGAATGGAATGATTCTTAACTTACTGTTAAATAAGTTGAAAATCATTCTTTTTGTTTCTAAGTAACATAAAACTTAATCAACGCACAGCGATTGCAATTTTTTATTATCAATCAATACGTTTCGGCTACAAAAAAATTTGAAATATTAAGTTGCAATAGGTTTTCTCTAATGCAAATGTTTCTGTTCGTACCAACACTCTTAGTATACATAGTGGTATCGAACTCTTAGTGTGATAATTTAATGTTATTTCATGATCACAAATTTTCTAAAAAAAATCTGCTCAAGAAAAATTATTCATTAGAGAAATCCTGCTGCATCATTAAGAAAGTAAAAGAGTTAAATGATATTGAAAATCGTTTTACCTGTAGGACTCTTTTCGGTAGACCAGTCTTCTGGCTCAGTTGTTTCAAGTCTTTTGCATCAGGGTTATGGTTGATCGCGAAATACGACTTCATGGTGCGGAGCTGATGATGCTTGAAGCTGGTGCGCATGCGCTTAGTCCGGGATGTTGAGCCCAGCGCGCCGCCTCCCCGGAAACCCATCTCCAGATATTCGGGATTCAGATCTGGTACGAGAAGAGAAGTCACACTGCTAAATACAAAACATCGACGTGTATATAACAGAAGCGCCTTTTACGATTCAGATAGTTTTGTTACAACAACTTTAGGTCTATAGACTTAAGTCGGAATCTAGGTATATGGAGAATGTCGGACTATACAGTGTGTGTCAAAGTTTACTTTACAGAATACAAAGGAGGTATAATTATATTAATTATTTTTCTCTGTACAAGGAATGTCAGAATGGAGCTTTGTAGTTTTGTAACGTACGAGTACGACAAAATTAAAAACGAAACCCATTATCACAGAACTAACATAACATAGTAGTAATTACATGTACCTATTGTATTTAATAAAGGAAAAACCTTTATATGAATTATGTATCGTCAACCGACGCAAAAAGTATCATTCTGTCTTATGCCTCGGAATGTTTATGTTTCAACTTAAATAATGTATTAATTCCCTTAATAAATGCACTTGCACGTACATAGACGACATGTTTAATGACCGTCTTGGTTACATAGTTGTAGTTGTAAAAAATATCATGCTATTTGAAACGTAAGAAGCACTGACAAAATATCAATACACGACGTTGTATTTATAGTTCACAGTATCAGGTTTTATAGTGCGCTAATTTAGAAGACATTGACGACGTTGTAACACTATAAATTCTGCGCACTTACGAAATGGAATTCATAGTACAATTAATGAAATGCGTATAATGAATTTAATTCGCATTGCTAATTCGCTAGTACAAAAATATGTCACGTTAAGAATCGTACTTTTCTAGGGAATCCTGCAATTAAAAGTTGCAAGCGACATTCTAATTTGTATCGAGTCCGTGATCATACAAACTAAAATAACTGTGTAGCTTTTACACGAGGATATGTGATTGAGTAAGATTATTTGCGATCATGAAGGTATTGCTATATTCATTATAAAATAAAATGTCTATATTGATAGGTTAATTCATAAAGTTGGTTGGTAACTTTATTGATTAACTTATTAAGTAAATAAAGAATATTTTACGACAAAATCATTCAATAGTTTTCATGGGTAAAAGATACCTACCTCCCTACATTTAAAATGACTGACTGGGGGTCTATAAGACTTCATAACTTTTAGGTAGGACTTTGTTACTTGTTTACATTGTAAGTTCTTGATGGGTTCTTATAAATTGAATCAATAAATTAAGCAATACCAAACTTACAATGAACACAAAATATATAATTTCCACAAACTGACCGATCGTCGCAAATGTTGCTGTTATAAAACGTATATTTGGTCGGTAGTAATTCAGTGTTTGTACTTGCAAAAACAAACACAAAACAAACATTTTTGTATCGATCGAAAAGCCGTTTGCATTGTTTTCCGTTACACTTTCTTAGTCCCACCATGACGTATCCGGGACGGCAAAGGCGCGCTGCCGCGACGTGACGCAGGTTTAACGACCAATAAAACCGATGCCAATAAATATCCCGAAACCTTGGCCATACGTGGACAAGAAAACGATACAAGTAACTTTACACCGACGATGTGTTATCGACTTATCGTGACCGGCCGATTTCACTAACTGCACCTAAATTTACTAACCGTTTTAATTTAGGAGAAATAAAAGTATTACCAAATTTAAAACATTATTCAAAGTTGTCTCGGGTCGGGTTATTGATTTACATTTTTCTTAGACCGCTAGAAAGCAAGGAGTGGACGCTATTAGATGTGCGACAAAACAGAGCTTTATGCTATTAAGATTAATTGAATGTGCTGCTTTATTGATTAATTAATCATCGACACAGATTACGCAAAGTATTTGATGACATTTATAATACATATTTCGTCGGCGAAACGGACAGCTTAAAAATGTTACAACAGAGTATTTCTTTATTCTTTATTTAAAGAAAGGACGAAGTAATAAATAGTTGTAAGTATTCGCGACTCAGCCGGTTCCGAGGTTTGCGCGCGAACAATTAGCCCGAACGGTAATTATGCAGGATCCATTGGAGCATTTTACTTCAGCTAATGGCCGCTGCGCCCGATTCGCGTAAAATGCGCCGCTCGCCGACTTACGGATTTGCGGACTTAAGCCTGGTAACCGTGGAAAAAGCATGTTTTTTCCTTACTTAAGGTAAGGTAAGGAAAGATTTGTGAAGGTAAATATTAGCTTGTGTTTTTATTATTTCTGGTGTATCATCATTTTTACACATCTGGCCCACTGTTGGGCACGGATCCTCTGTCACAATTTGAGGGGCACAGGCCATAGTCCACCACCTCTAACCAAGTGCGGATTGGGGCCTTCACACTTTTGATAACATTATGGAGAACTCTTTTTAAGATGTGCAGGTTCCCTTGTAATATTTTCCTTAGCCGAAGTAAATAACATGCTTTTTTATTTTTAATGAGAGAAGTTTCCAGAATTGAAATCCTGAACCCCAGTCCGGGAGTCTATACCTAGTTAAAATCCCTCGCACTTATACCTTGCACTATTCCCATCACTTTTAGTGTACCTAGGAGATAAAGTAAACAATCAGCTGCTATAGGTAAGCCTCTGTAAATAAATTGTATTACTTAAAATATATATTTTTATAACAATTCAATCATCCCGTATTGAAACGAAATTGGAAAAACAATTAAAAGTATGAACATCTTAAGATCCTATTTGCCACACAAACACTGAGGCCAATGTTTACACTTTTCGTTAAACCATAAAGCTAAGTGAATCTTATAGTCAGTATAATAATTTTACATGTATTTTAATAGCTAGCTCACCTGCACTGACATATTTAAAGGTGCACTTGCGGTGCCGTGTCATTTAGTACTTTACTGTCCACGCCATAAAGGTGGTCCGACACTGATCGCATTCGAGATGGGTCGCGGTGACGGAACGTTTGTGCTTCGACATGATTTACGCACCAACTGTCAACGATAAAACCGAGAACAAAACTATAAAGAACCTTTGGAACTATTGCAGACTTCGCTTCGGTACGAGAAAGCTGGACAATTCACGATGGCGGTAGCTCCCACTACGCTGGTGGTTATTAAGTCGCTTGGGGCGTTCGTGCACCAGCCAGTTGATAACGGTCTCTCAACAAACAGAGAAGGATTTGCATACAACAGAATTTTTATGCTGTGCTTAACACAAGAGCAAATAATCACTCAATTGAGACGCTTAGCTATACAAAAAGTAAAGGAGAAATTTTATTAAACCTGAGCTTAATTTTTATTACAAACTTATTATCTAACATACTCATCTGAAGTGAAGGAATTCTAGCTCATTATCTTATCGATGTAAGGATACGACAGAACAAGTATAGTGACTGCGAAAAAAGTTATTAATAGATTGAGACATAAAATGTCCACTGATAACCAAGCAGGGCCAAAAATGTACCTACGTTATACCTATAAAAAGCGGGAAGGTTATAAAAAGATCATTGTGATCTCATAAATCGTACACACCATTCATGTTTTAAGGTCGGCAAAAAACTTAAGATTTCCTACGCGATAACATCTTGTCCGGTGGCCACATTTTTTTTACAATCAGTTTTTGTTCTTGTGAATGATGCTGCAAAATGTTACATTTGAATGTATCAGTGAAGGTATGAAACATAGAAAACAAGCCAGGGTGATATAATTTCCATTTACGGTGCCTTGGTATTCCGCAAAATCCTTTTAATAAATTCAGAAAAGTACATATATGTATTTAGGGTTGAAAGACGGTATAAAAATATCGCAGGCCATGACAGCGTGGGCATAGTACCTATTGGTGGATATATCAATTCATAAGGGAAATAGCTTCTTGTGATAAACGATGATAAAATTTAACG
The DNA here is from genome assembly GCA_018248915.1 of Hesperia meskei straton. Taxonomy (NCBI): domain Eukaryota; kingdom Metazoa; phylum Arthropoda; class Insecta; order Lepidoptera; family Hesperiidae; genus Hesperia; species Hesperia meskei. The sequence goes on along the minus strand of DWJQ01000111.1, from coordinate 10,401 downwards.
AATTGTTGCCAGTAAGTCCCAGGTATTGGTAAATCAGATATCGAGTAGTTTGATAGTCAACGGTGAGATGTCGAAACAAAAAAAAACCTGTCCTCTCTGTTACCTAACCAAGATTATATAGGCCGTGACGGGAGCACACGGGAGCACACAATTCCACTTGTTGAGAGGATCTTCAGAATAGTTACATAAATAATGAAATATTAGTCAGTACGTGGGTAATAAACTACTCGTTACTCATACTAAATTTATCAGCGTTGCGTCTTAAAATAACCAAAAAATTTGCCTTAAAACAGGAAAATAATAACACGGTAATTTTGTTTTCAGCACTTTCAAAATTAAAAACGCTTTTAATTATCTTAAACCGCTATTTAACCTCGTTATAAACAACTGTTACAAAATTAATCTTTTGTAATTATTAAAAAATGAAATAAAACAAAACAGTTTTCAAAGGAGAATTAAGACGATACTAACCTTAACACAAAAGAATCAAACGCTCCTTTAAATTGTTGTTTGTAATTTTGCAGGCTGAACTAATTTAGCTTTCCTTTGAAAATTATTAGTTTAGCCTGGAAATATGGACTCAGATGAGTAAACTCCGAAAATATGAACAGCACAGTTACTGCTTAAATTATTTTTGTTGCTGAAATGATTACAATTTATTTTAACCTAGTCCATTCCGATGTTTTCGCGTGAATGAGCGACAAACATCCAACGTTTGACATTGTAGGTATATAACATTACCTAATAAGAATTAAAAAAGTAATGCCTTCAAGGCTCGTATCAAAATAATTTTAAATTAAACATGATTTTATTATTTGTGTAATACGCATCAATTTCGATTATAATAACGTTCAACTACTTACATAAAAACAACAGCACTCGGGACTTAAACCAAATCATCTCTAAGTCTCGCGAATTATTCTTTGCTCCATTTAACCGCCTTGTTTTGCTTAGCGCTGACTAAACCATTCACGAACAAGAGTGGCTGAGTTTAATGGACAATTATCATGAACAACACTGTTATTATTTGTTTTTTACAGTTCAGTGTGAGGCGCCGCGAAGCGTCACGGCAGTAGCAGAATGACTGAGAGTTGCAATTTTAACATCCGGCACCCCGCTATTCACCAAATCATTATGTCGATGACCATAAAATACAAAAAATATTTATGGTGATAAGTATAAATAAAACCAATAAGTAGGTACATTATTTAGATTGTTTTATTGTTGTTCAGTTTCTAATTGTTTCGTAAGTGGGGTTGAAGGTACCTAGGTAGTCAGTTTATGATTGTTACAAATAATTAAATAGGAAGGAAGTTAAACCTAAGAAAGTGTCATTAGGTATACTTGAGAAATAAATTATTGATAAGGAAGTTATGTCATGGCTGCAGGCTGAGAGCCTTCTTCACACAAGTAAGACTTAGCATCTTACAGAGTAGTAAAGTTTAGGACATAATTTATAGATATTAATAATTATGGGTCTAGGAACATTATAAATATCCGATAAAAATTAGTACGTAAAAACTGTAAACACATCAGTTAAATTGTTCAATAAAACCAAAAGCATAAACCGACAAAATGACGGCTTTATTTTGTTTTATTTATATGGATAATATCCAGCGGTAGAATTAAAATAAAATAAATAAAAAGACAGCAGTCAGCCATTGACGACCATTATTGTATTTGTCAGCGCGGGTGTGTAGGGATAAAAATCTTAATTTATACGGCGTATGTTTTGTGGCGCATAGTAACGCAGCAGGGGGCGCTACCGGCGGCTCTAACTCATACGCGTTGTGGCGCGAACGATTCGAGCGCCGGTCATTTCTCATTATTATTTATTAAATATTGTATACATCGTCAGTATCTGGTAAAACTACGACAGACAGGTCATATTCATCCAGAATTTTCATTATACGCGACTCTGCTGCCTTGCCATAATAAACTCATCAATACAATACATTTTTCCATTTAAATTTATTAGTGTAGGCATTATTGGAAAAGCCCAACGCGGGAGTCATATAATAGCACCGGCGAGTTGCCCACGGAAATTTATAACTTAATCGGGGCGGTTAACAACTTTTTGCCTCTAAAAAAAGATCATCCTGATTCCGAGGTCCATAAACAAAATGTCCTAATTCTAAATTCAAAAGAGGTTCAAGTAATAAATAAGGCTTCAATATAAAGCTATTGGGTCGGTGTGCCACTGATACAGATGTCTCGTGTAAGATAGCGGCGCGTACAAAACGAAATAACATGGATATCACATTAGCCGAGTGACGGGAGTGAGACCTTGAGGGAAGGGAAGTTGTGTTTCGTTTAGTACACGGTAGATATCTTTAGGTACCTCACCAATCATTACTGCCCACTGCGGCAGAATATTTACGCCTACATGTCATTTTAATGTAGACAACACTTTAGAAGGTGCTTAATATTTACAACGGCTGTTTTACATTCCAATGACAAATCGTTAAAAGTTTTCCCATTACCTTCTTTAAATTATTTGAATCAAATAAAAAAAATATAAACAAGGTAAAAAACAGGAAAGCATAGTACGACGTTTCCACATAATATAGAAAACATAATTATAACATTGAATCCAATGAAAACCAAGAGTCCAGTTAAAAGTCTCGTGACATTGTTATCTTTTATCACAAAAAAGAAGAACAAAGGGAAAACTTCAATGTATCGAAAGGGCTTTTTGTTTTAGTACAAAATAAATAAATAAACATACCTTTTTTAAACCAACTACCGTCGGCGACGGAACGCAACCACCATATCGGTATGATCGTCTGACGCTACTCGAAATGTCCGAGGCCAAAAAGAAATTAACAAAAAAAAATACTGGGCACATATTTTGGCGGGAAATAAATCACGGGTTGCCGTAGACGTGGCTATATAAAATTTATAGCGGTGCACCAAGGAGGCCGACCAGTAGAAACTACTAAAACAAACGAAAAAAGACAAGGTGGTACCCCGTGACCCCAAAGCAGATGCGACAACTTCATTACGACTTATAATTTACTTCGCTCCCGTTATTGAAGTAGGAAACGTTATTTTTTGTTCGCCCGTTAGTGGGTAATTTATGGTCACATCGTCGAAAAAAGGGCATAGTGACGTGCCTGTCAATGTTGTACCGAAAAGTGTTACTAAACCACTACTATCTGAATTTAATATTGAGTTATTGCAAGTTATATATTGGGGATTTCTAATCAACCATTTTTCTTTTGCCTTTATTGTTTTTACGAATATAGTTTTATCAATATTTCAGTAGTATTAATACCTATATTTCAGACAATTGATTTTCCTTAAAATAATTCCTCAATTCCTACTGCTTGCCTAATGTAATGTAAAATAAACAATAATATATTTATTCATGGAGACCCTACTTAGAGAAACGCTTCTATTTTGTTAGCATTATTAATATTTTGAACGTTAGGTACATCACTATTCTTTTTCGTACTACTTAGATTACTATTCAACAGCTTATAGGCTAATAAGCCTAGGTGTAATAACACCTTCCTAAATTTAGTTATCTAAGGGCGCTTTTAGTGTCATGCGGATTTGCTCACGCACGCGGGATTGCTCCGCATGCGTAAAATTTCACGCTGCGAATCATACGCAGTTTAAGTTTCAGTCTTCTGCGTGTTGCGTAACGAGTTGCGTAGACGATTAGTACAATACGGTGCGTGCGCCCCGCATGACTCTAAAATGGGCACTGAAGTTGGAGGGACGCTCACGCATGCGGATGCCCCGCGGCGGGATAACGCCCCGCACAGCGTCCCGCGTCCCGCGTGCATTTTTCACGCTTTACAGTAAATTCATATATGAAATTGTTCTTTGCGGGTGCTACGCATGCGGAGCAATCCCGCGTGCGTGAGCAAATCCACATGGCACTAAAAGCGCCCTTATTACCTATACTTATAGAATGATGTCATAGGTACAGTGCTCTGCAACCTTACAAGACGCAACTCTTTCTTAATCCTATTAAGAAAAAGTCGAGGAATTTGATGAAAGTGTAATTCCCTAGTGCGATGAGACCACGGGGAATTAAAATTACCCGTAGACCCGGTAATGGGTCAACTCACCGGCACCACGGGTGTTTACCCTATTTTCCTGGTATTTTTCAATACTTTTCAAACTGTTAAAAGGGTAGAAAAATGGAATACAAGAAAAGTGGACTGAGTTTACTTCTTTTTTTATGGAATTAAGATAGCACTTGTGTTGGTTGTATCAACTAGTTAATTTAAACTAACATCATTAATAAACTAATTTATTTGGTAATTACCTCGCTTTTATTTGTTCAATATTTTGATACCACGTCCATTAGTAAATTAGATAATTATGTGAAAATAAGTAATGGAATTTATTCCGTTTAATTTAATAAAAATTTTGAGGGTTGCGTTGAGAAATTTAATTACGATATTATGTTATACAATTATACTTATCAGGAATAAATAAGTAGATATATCACTAGCGCGCGAAAAATGAGGCATTTTTTTGGTTATTGCTTCGTTCGTTCCTTAATTTGTAAATGTGAAAAATCTACATCCGTTATTATAATACTTTCATCGCAGCAGACCAAAAAAGTTAAAACAAATGTTTGTAAATTGTGCTCACGTTTGCATCTTACCTTGAATAATAGCTAACGTTATACAAAAAACAACCATACTTTTCAAAATTATAACTTCGACAGATAGACATAACTCAAAAACTATTCGGCGAACATAGCTTTTATATGGGATCAGACTACAAGTACTACCTTATTATTAAAAAAAGGTTTTATTAACATCGGTTCACCCAGTACAAAGTTATAAGACAAGACACACAAAAAATTCAGGCTAATTGAGAACGTTCTCCTGTTTTTTGAAGTCGGTAAAACACGCACTGGAACATTCATATCAAGAAAAGCATTTAGTGTGGCGCGCCTCATTTCGGTGGGCTCACACTAACTGTGTATCATTAAGGAATTAATTAAACAAGCCACTAAAAATAAATAAATTGAAGGTTTTCTCATGGGTAATGTTTACGTTGTTGTGACTAATTGGGCGAAAATTTTGTTTTACGTGAAATTATTACTGTGGTCGTAAGTATTTGGTGTTATGGTGTATTTTTATACAAAGTAACTAATAATTTAATAAAATGAATATTTCTGAAGCTTTCGTCAGAATTACAGAACTACATCTCGAAATATATTTAATGTTAATCATTATTTACTTCACATCCATTGGTTGATACATGGTTGATACCAACCATATTTTATTATAGTTAAAAATTTGGATATCATGTAAAACAACAACTATGTAGGTTGCTTTAAAGGTAAAATTAAAAACTCGATATCAATATATGCCGTACGGGCGGCGCATTCACCCTGCACAGTTTTATAAGTATTTATTAATTATCCATAACTGGAAGTGATCGTCGATATTAAAAATTAAAGTTATGTATCTATAGTTTGGTCGTTCTACTCACGTTCTACTTCTCTTTCAACATTGTTGAAGAGGCCTAGAGTCACTACTCACTCCATATTATGATTTAGTGCAGTTTTTTTAGCGGAATAACAAACAGAGGAGCATTTTCAAATATTTGATAGCCTAACGTGCCCTTCAAGGCCCGTGCCTTAAGAACCTGTTCCTAACGACTTCAATATAATTAAAATCTTTACCGAAATATGAATAGTTTCGGTTGAAAATACTTAGCATAATGCCCGTTATACCGGCTGTCCTTAAAATAAAATGTTCTATAAACACAGGATAGATGCATAAACATTAATTAACTAAATTAATACAAAGTAATCAGTAAAGAGACCGTGTAAATTATAATTAAATGAAATAGACGTCACTCAATGGGCCACGAATTAATGAATGTATAAACGAATGACTTCCTAAATAAAAGCAATTTTCTTACAGGCCAGCCCACGGTACAACTAATCTAATTAATGGGGTATACAAATCAAATTATACTACGGGAGTAAACTGTTTTGAAATCTTGTATTTGTGTATTAGTCATACCTATCCCGCCTATTCGAATCCACTGACGTCCTATCCGTTATAGAAAAGTATTTTCTATTTCTATCCCACAGTAACACTGAGTCCATTCTTCTCTATCCGGAATACGTTACAGGTAGCTTCTCAAGAAAGAGAATGAATTGAAAATTGGTACTAGGTATTTAGACGATAGACTTACAGTTCAAACACTCATATATTATTTCGCGGAACATCGTGAAAATAGCAATCCTATAAGAGTGATAAATAAAACATAGCGACCGATACCTTCGATAGCTATTGTCTAAGCTAATAAATGTTTAATGAGAATTAGGTAAAAGTGGCACTCCCTAGATAGGGAGGATCTTCATTGCATTAAAGAGGGTGACTGCATAATGATAAAACTGACACACGCTCGGAAAGTTTCGTTAATAAACCAATATTCCCTAATGGAAACTCGGTATCGACGTTGTAATTTTGTTTTGGTACTATAATATATTTAATTGATTATTGAGGCAAGCTCAACAAGAATATCGAATTGAAATAACACAAGAGAAGTACTAAACCCGATAAGCCAATCAACTAAATGATGCAATTATGAATAGATTTAGGTAATGTATTCTTAGGCAGAACGAATATAAGTAAGTAGCACTTATCTCTCAACCAATTTATTAGATTACTTCTGCCAGAAAAACTCGTTGTGTAATCGCTAGATTTACATCTCGATTGAATTTTAATTGACGTAACGAGGGAGTGCACTCCAATAATGGAGTAAGTTAATTATAAAAGGCAATTGATTTAAAAGGAGTGGTGTCGCGGTCGCGGTATGAGTAACAGAAAAAGTTTTCAATTTCACTAAAAGGGACTGGTTTGTGTCTCAGAAGTCTCGTCTGGTTATCGGCTTGTAATGTATGAACTTACTCGCCGCGGCTTTATTTTATAACTCACTCCACCTAATAGGCTCCAGGCTTTAATTCATTTTGCTCCGCGTGAGGCGTTTACTATTGACGCATTGTTAATGGTTTTTAAAGGTAAACTTTGTGCTGTACTTGTTCTTACTGAGTTTACATCTCGTAGGTAACATGGAAGTTTATCGTCATAAATGTGTCCATAAACATGCGTCAGAAATTATCAGGACAACGATTTGGAACATTTTACAACTGCCATCAAAGATTCTTTACGAGCAATAGGGATGGTGACTGCACGTCTCATAATTAATTTGAGACGTTTGTTTTATAATGTAATAAAACATCAGCAGTATCGGCATCGAGTAATGTTACATCGAGCGTCACTCGCATTACGATAACACGCATCGCTTGTAACATTTTACTAACCGTAAAACATTTTCGACTTTATTGACTCTTTCAATAAAGTCACAGGGTAACGATGCTTAGCCGATAGATCGTACAAGCTGTACTTGCTTATTTTAATGTTTTAAGTTCAAATTTGATAGCGACTGTGAAGATATTTATTACGTGGTTTTAGTGCAATGGCATTTAATGCATTAAGTAGATAAAGTAATACATTTACAGGTTCTAGTATTTTTAGTTTAATTAATGTTGAGATAAGATTTGTAAAATGTTAATAAATACTCCCAAAGCTCATTGAAGCTCAGTTTGTAATGACCTGACCTGAGAAGGGGTTGTTCCGTTAATAAAATTTGACAAGTAAGTACGTAATGAATGGACATATTTTAAAAGAAAATTTTATTTTTCACAGGTCTTAAAATACGAGATTCTCGATCCAAATTGAAGTTCGACATCCCAAATAGATAAAACGATAGCTTTCCGTGATAAAGCAAACTTTATAGTTTTGTTTTTGGCAGTTTTGACGCTTCTTCTATCTACTTATTTGTTCGAGTTGCATCCAAGTGAGGAGAAACTTTTAACTTCCTAGACGTGTATTCCACCTCAGCGTCACTTTTGATGCCGCGCACTTTGTTTATAACCCGTTGCGGTGCTCTCTTTTATATTATTGTCAGATCATTTTCCATTATGTCCAATACTAAAGTTCAGTTTTTTGACAACAAATATAGGAAATTTCGTTAACCTTATCCTGGCTAAGATATGCAATGAAAACATCATCATCATCATTATCATCTCTATCCCCATTAGACCGTTATCTGTATTTATCCAAATGGCAAGCCATTTTTATCGGCAATTGGATGAATACTTACTACTTTTTTACACTGTATAATGTGATGGATAATTCGTTTATAAAATGAACTTAAGTCACCAGTTCGAGACAATATGACACATACCAATAAGTCGTCTTCTTAAGTTGTAAATAGTATAGGTACCTACCGACTTGTGAGATAAGACGTCTATTCTAATTCTAATAATATGATCTCGATCGATGTTCGAAACTAACACGATAACTATCAACGCATCAACGTTTATATTATAGAGAACGTTCCTATTCAAAGATGGTGCTCATTTGGAGAGCATTGTATGGTTCCTTCAGGACGTCGGCACCGGGTGACAAGAGACACCTGAAAACAATATACACGAAATTGCCACAATAATCGGCCCTCATGATCAGCGCAACGACTGTCAGACAATGGAACAGATTATGCGATAGGGGTTTAACCGAATAGCAGCTAACTCGATTATGTGGCCATCCGTGATTGTGTTTGAGCCTATTAATGTTTGAATTTCGTTATATTATTGCGGCAGGCGGGTGCTGCCAGTAATCCAATATGGTCGGCTTGGTATTAACGAAATTTCGCTTCGAGCTCGCGTTTTCCATTAGTTGGTGGAGCTATCCCGTTACGAACGGTTTAGTATTGATATGCGAATATACCAGATTTAAGATTTGATAGGCTATTTCTGCGGGGGAGTTTTGAGTATGAATTGCAGCTTACACTGCGGATAGTTACGCAAATTAAAGTCGACTTTACGTGTGGATCATGATATACGAGTATTAAGAGTTACGTTGAAAATCTTGTTGTAGGGTTTCGTAGGTGGAATTTACCCTTTTTACACGAAGCTAAATAGTATTACTTTGTACACTATAATCTGTTAAGTACATATCATAAAAAATATGCAGGTAGGATGAGCGTAATCAACGTATCAAATATTTTGAATTTTCCTTTAAAACGATACTATAATTATTTGTGATTGGGTGTAAAGTAAGTGTCGAAAGAACGAAAATGTACATTTAACAAATCAAATTTGTGTTCAAACATGATTGACATACTTGAAACCTCAAACATAACTTCCTCGTTTCGGTGTAAATTTCCTTTGCAGTTCCCGTGCTGCGTGTGGGAAAACAAACAATATGTAGCGTTCCTACCGGATACAGAGATTCGCGTCGCGAGGGTGCGAAGGCGGCCGCCGCTCCGGCCATTGATAGATTAAAGAACAACTTAAAGGAAAGCAATCTGCTAAATAAGTGCCTTGGTACTCGGCTCACTTTTCCTACGGTGTTTGCTCTACTTGAGTTTTTTTTCTATTATAAATTAGCCCGTTTTTTAATTATCTTGAATGTGGAAAGATTTGTCGCAATTTATATGCTCGGTTGGTGTAGGTAGGTACATTAATTTCATAAAGATTTGTTTATTTATTTATTTATTTTGAGTCCGTGTTGTTTCTTGTGATGAAAAGCCAACGTTGTCGTTATCAATTGCATCTTTAATTACACAACTCTACAATTTAGTTAGTAATTCGTGGTAGGTGGTGGTAGGTATTTTTTGTTTGAATGAAATTAAAAAAAAAATTGAAATATTGATACACATTGTTCTTTAAAATATATATTATAAAGTATAATATCTTGGTTTTATGCGTAGGTATAAGCTAAATGACGCAGGAGTGGCGTAAAATGGGTCGCTTCTACCTAATTAGAGTTAAATGTTATAAAAACATGCTCCAGTCAAAGTATACAAATGTTATAGGACTTATTATTTAGGTTTGTAATCATTTTATGAAGCGACATTAATTATGTTGATAGCGGGTATCTCATTGTAAGTAGCGTTAATGACTTAGAATTAACCGTTGTGCATTTAGACAGGCTAACTGAAAACACGTTCCTATACATTAATTATTTAAACAAGATCAATACAGTGGTGATATTTGTTTTTTAGCTGTAGGTACCTTTATACGTTTTTTAAATAATGGTTTGATTATTGTTATTGTATCTAAGAATTTTCCTACTATCAAAAATAAAACAAAACTAGAGAAAGTAAAAGTACTAGTATTCTTAATTTCATATAATATTTAGAAAACAGTCTACCTGATAGTAAATTGTCACCATTTTCCATTTTATTTACCTAGTACCATTCCTACCGTATAATAATTGTTTTAAGAACAATTGTGGTCCGGATAGGAAGGTGTGGAGCCGGTTACACCTTTTGGAGGCGACCATCTCAGACCTCAGGGGTAGCAACGCATCTGTGACCGAATTAGAACAAGACTCATACTAACAA
>DWJQ01000110.1:0-18627 GCA_018248915.1 Hesperia meskei straton | reverse complement strand
AAGGGTCCCACAAAGCTGTACATTACCGCATCAAATAATAACACTCAGCGTAAAGAGGTTCCACCTCTCGTGGGCCCAGAAGGGCAAGAGGCCGGTCGATACGGTAAAAGGTAAAAGGTCTTATTGATAAACTTGATTAATTAAGTATTATACTCTTGACACATTGTAAGTTGAAACGCTAAACGATAAGTTATTGATGATATCACATGTAGTACCTAGGTGTATTTTAAAGATATATTGAATATAGTATGTATATTAATGAATGGTTATCTAAGTAATATAAAAAGTTAACAGGAGAAGAGAAATATTACGGATGGGACATTCTTGCCAATGAACATAAGTAACACTAACAGCGTCACCGATGCGTTGTTAGCCAAGATACGATAGAAAAGTACCTAGATAGTACTGGATTTCAAGTTTAGAGTCGTTCGGCAGCTAGATCAGGCAAGCGTGTAAGAACTAGCCCGGCGGGCTTCGACGGATATAATATAATATACGACGGAAATAATAATAACAGTAATTAGTACCTTAGTAGCAACTTTGATAACATAATCCTTATACGGCACACCATCCGTAAGCGTATTGCAAATAGACCGTAAATAAATGGTGAACATAACGCTTACACATACATTATTCAGCACTAATTTTGTATTGGGAGCTGTGTGGACACAAACAATTTGACACGTTAAGCTGAGAGCTGCAACATTTTGCCTCATGTTTTTCTCTGTAGGGATTTAAATCGACTTAGGAAGCAACCTGGGTTATTTATAATAAGTTAGTAATTAGGTACGTTATCATTTGCAATAACATCGCAACTATAAATGTGTATATGAAATCGCAGTTTTCACTTGGACTCAGATCATACGGTCTACAGTTAAGTAATCCGTGAGGCAGCAGTAACAGTGCAACGATATCAATAGCGATAGCAATATGTGAAGCAGCAATATACAGTGACGAAAATATCGTCGATAAATAGATATAAGTAGAAGTTTCTGTTAAATGATAGGAATGTTTGTTTGAATTTTCTTTAGCAAACACTTCATAAGAGTCAAATTACGCCATCGCTTCAATAAAACTACTGCCTTGGGAGACAAAGCAACACAATCTCCCCAATTTATTTTACAAAACAGGCAACATTTATTAGGCATTTAATATATTTAACCTTAGAAATAAATTTGATTTTTGAAATAGTCACTCAGTTTTAAATAACTTTTTATCTTAAAAATGTCGCAACGCGTTTAAATCCATTCGGACGAATTTTATGAAAAAAAAAAATAACATTCGAATTCTAAAGTCTCGAGTAAAACGACAACTTTCAAAAAACTCGGCCCTCACTGCTACAGGTCACTCCCTGCCTTTCCATATTGACATTGGGGAGACAAGCAAATTTCACAACGCTGCTCTAATTAAGAATGTTGGAAAAGCGAATTTATTTTTCCTCTGCTGGTTAAATCTGAATATTTGGTTCGAAATAAAAATAATCTTAGAGTAGCTCATGATATAGATGAAAATAATTAATGTAAAATGAAAATATAATGCACAAAATTAAGTTAATTTATATAATTAGTGCATCAGTACTTATTGGATATTTTATTTTATCACTATCTTCCTTTCTTTATCAACTTAAATTTAAAATTGGCTGTGGTAATCCTTAAGTACGTATATAAATTGTATTACTATTGGCGAAAGCAATGACAAATTAAGCACAGTTTACATTAGGTATATAACAGTCATTTCCTTTTCCTTCATTTTAATTCAGTCATTTCATGAGTTCAGATATGTTCAGATACTAAATGACAAATGAGGAAGCACGAAGTGGGTATTCGCTGTCCATGGACATCAATTATCCATTAGAATAACCGAATGCGTTATTGGATAAACAGGCCACAAGGACCGAGGGAGGGCCTGTTTATTACAACTATTTATCTATCAGCCTATTGAAGTCCACTGCTGGACATAGGCCTCCCCTAATTGGCGCCACTCCGACCGGTCCTGAACCCTCTGAATCCAGCGGTTTCCAGTTGTCTTCTTCAGGTCATCATTCCAACTTGCCGTGGGGCATCCTATGCTCCTTTTACCGAGGCGTGGTTGCCATTCGAGGATTTTTTGCACCATCGAATCTCCGCTCTTCGAACAATGTGGCTTGCCAATTCCCACTTACTTCAGCCGGGTAACTCTGAGAGCTATGTCGCTTATTACATTCTTCCATGTTATTATGTAAGTATGGTTATTGATGTCCTTAAAATGGCACACTTTAGAGGAAGAACGCAAGTGCGCAACACTTGTCAAATAATTGCCACAGAAGGTACTCCTTTCGTCTCTCCGAGAACTGAAAGGTATTTCACAAAACGAAAAAAATCCTGAATACGTTCAATAGCATAGGGAACTGATTATTTTATTTTATTTTGCACTAATTAGTTTTAGTTTAATTCTCCTTGTAACTTTAAATGTACTTAATGATGTCGTTCAAATTTACCACGTCAAAAATTGGGAATGAATTGATGATTACAATAATACAGTTGTTGTCAAAAGTCATAAAATAATAATGAAGTATAACAATACGGGATACTTTGAGTACCTAAATTATACGCTTTTTATAAATGAAAATATTTCACACAACATATTATAATGTTTTCTAATTCTCGGCACACCTAATAATGTAATTTAAAATTCCTTATAAAATATATTTAACCAATTTCATGGAAATAAAATAACTAAACGCTATTTATTATATTGTGACAGTGCAGCTACTGGAGCTTATTTTGTCATTATAGTGACAAAGGCCACCAAGGTAATAAGGGTCCTAATTCAGAATAGAATAAATGATACGTCATTGCCAACAATGGCATCAATGAAGACGTCTGCGAAACGCAGCGTTAAAATATATTGTATATTCAGCGGAAAATAACTTCACAGATCCGCTTTACAGTGGGTGAATTTACAGTAAGTTTTTTGCGAGTTATTGTAGCGATTCGGACAGATGTCACAAGCAGGGAATCCAAGGCAACAAAAGCGCCCCGGGGGCGCATTGTCCGTTCCTCCCCGACCTCCCCGCGTCAACCATTAACACAGACACCTATAACACTCGCTCCACTATCAAAATAATACATATAATTTATTCAATTTATTTATGACTGTATTCGGCTCCACAATAGTCATTGCTGTAAATGGTTTTTAATGTCCTTATTTTATGAGAGAGGCTCTACAGCTGCGTTTTACCCTTCGATGATGGCTATTAGTGAGACATCAGATAAACGCGATAAGAGGTCGGCTCCGGAAACTCTTATGCCCCGTTTTCCGTATCGGGCGGCGAGTTATTAATACGAATGGTTGAGTTTTCGATTGATTATAATTTAGTGATCGCGGCCACGCGTGTTCGTTGAACGATTACGCGATGTATAATTTATAACGGTTAGCCGAGCGGAACATTTAATGGGAACTGTTTTATCAAAGTTCATTCCAAGTCCGCGACTCATTCCGTCTCCTAGTATTAACACAGCAATCAATTTAACTAAGTAGCTACGTTTGTCTATATAAAAAGGAAGATTAATGTAAGTGATGAGGAAATCAGATTAATTGACCATCAACAGAATGATGAACATGTATCTAAATCCAAACCATTATTACGACTTCATAACGTAACCCAAACATTGACCATTACGGATGACCGTAAAGTAAATGATAAAAAGGTATTTTAATAGAGTAAGGAACACCTACTAACTTCTGAGTACCTACCCACCACAAGATTACCTAGTGTCTTTAATGCGGCTACACAAGTGCGAGTAAAAGACTGACTGACTGACAAATGGATGAATGGATTTTGCCGGATATTATTAATCTCTTGCGTTGTCTAAGGAATTAGGCAACCCTTAAAGTCTGTCGCGGGTTCAGGTCGCGGCAATAATGCGGTAACCCCGCGACACCGCGACTACTCGCGACTGCGACGCGACCAAATCAATCACGGGCTCTCAATAATTGATCGCTCGCGCTCGCTGCCTCCCCCGACCTAATTACCTCTCCCTACACGCCCACGCCTCATTAAAGACAGTCTGTTGTTTGTTCTCCTAATTAAAGCAGAGGTTTATCGGTCTCGGTCTCGTCTAATTGATATCATTGCGACCGTTTACGATCACTGAATTATGGTGATCGGTTACCGTCCGCCGGGCCTGTTAAACGTGACCGCACATTGTCTGCGTCGAGTTCCAATTGACTTGTTTTATCCCGGTTTATTGTTTATTTATTTACGACCATCGTCTGCCGTCTGGCCTAATGCATTTGCGTATTTACCTAAAGCGAATTCCATGTTGGGTAATTAATGTATCTAAGCAAATTGACGTCATTGAGAAATGATTGATCTATAAACCCATAGATCTAACATAGTGGCTCTAAATTGTTGTATACCTAACTATGTTATAATGCTCTATTAATTCTTACGAGACTTAATTAACGAGGCAGTTATTTTGATCAATAACTTGACATTTCATCTAAACAAATAGCTCCTTTAAATGTTAACTAACAGACTGATCAGTAGTAACTTTTATTTAACTTTTAACGAGACGTAAAATGGACTTTCTCAATTATTGTGATTGTGAATACAATATCACGCATAATAAAATAATATTATTATATTAACTCGATGCCGAACTGCATCGCTACATTTTGACCGAATTGGAAAATAAGCAATACCATTTAAATCACAATCTAACGATTCCATGATGCCCGTGAAATTGCCGTAACGAAATAAATGTTAAATAAAACGTAAAATAAAATTATTGTGCCTCCACAAACAAATAATTGGAATGGGAACATACCTACCCGAAAGCCCGTCGTCGCTCGTTTTATAGCTTATTTGGGGGAAAGCATTATTGAAGTTAACCACGGTGTCTTCGTGACATGCGAAAGTGGGTCTTAAGATGAAAGGCGCAGAGTGCGTTGTGCCCTGCCGATTAACGGTTGCGTCATCGCCGTGCGGCGTGCGGCATGAAATGACTTTTTCGTTTGTATTCGCTCTTTACCCACTTACACCCATTCTTTTTTTCCACTCGCTACAATTCCTTTTCAGATTTCGCCCTAGTCGTGCTGAGTATCGTTATTATTTTATGGCATGAATAATATTACTTTGCTGTAGTTTTTGTAGCACTTTTCTGTGATTAACCGAAATGGTAGTAGCGACGACAAAACAATTTTGTTTCGGAATTTAAGATTACTTAGAAACTCTCTTTCTTCGAAAAGAGATTCAAAATTATATTATGTTAAAATAAAGTGTTTTTTTTTCATTGATTTATTGACCCTTTGACACCTGAACAGTGCGTAACTTAGCCGAATGTTTGCGTGGAGGGCATTTAATTATTTGGAGAAACTATCAGTCAATTTATTGCTCCACACAACCTGTCACACCGGTTGTAAGTTAGTATAATGATGATGTAGTATGTGATAATTAAGTAGATGTTATGGAGTAAACCAAATTGTATAAAATATACGGCGTTTTTATAACTTATTCAAGATTCCGTTAACGTGTAAGAAATATGGTGAAGACATTATTTTGTGTATTTGCATATTACATATTAAACAATCCCAAATCGGATTGGATTCAGTCGATTTTCAGACAATTGGGGTCAATCGAATAAGCGGTAGGTATTTGTTATATTCTATTAATTAAGACCTTAAAATTGTTTTCCTAACGTATGAAATTGCTTACAGTAGTTAAACATCACATGTGTTTAGTTCAGTTTATAAGGACATATAAATTTACTTTTAATTAGGTATATCGATTTAAAAACGCAGTTAATAATTCTATCCGCTTATTAATTTCTTTTAATTAATTTGACTCGTTTCGAACGTAGCTATCTATAGCTATACACCTAATAATATATTATAAGACCTCACGATAATACTGCAATACATAAATAGAGCTAACAAGTTACTAGAACATTTCAATTTATAACACGGTGCCCTATCCACGTTGCCATTTTTTGTCCAAGGTTACACAATTAGACCCCTGCGGAGTCCAGATGTTAATAAGATAGTGGAAATATAAACTAGCGAATGTACTCTTCCACCTTTTGCATTTATTTACATTCGTTTTAGTCGCACAAATTGCGAAACATATTCATAAAACGTTGTGAATACGCGTTATGTGTCGCTTTATCCGTCTGACGTTATTAAGTGTTTAAATTCTATTAAGTTACGCTTTCGTTTTACTTTATATATTGTTAATACGGCATGTAAAATAGTTTGAATAAATTACTAGATATTCGTTTTAAAGACGTTGTATAATAGGTATACCTACAGCTGTTGTAAAATAGGTATGAGTCATATCTATTTGTAAATTATAATTTGACTATCGTAGATATAAATCATTGGCTTATAAATATGGTGTTAATCTGGTCAATAGGAAGAATATTAAGGTGTTCACACTTTCCAAAAGTAAAACAATTATTAATAACAGGCCGTGCTTTACAGATATTCAAGCTACACAATCATTAAAGATTGCGACTAATTAGAGACAGACCTAATAATAATCTTAAAAATGTTGTGTTTTTCATGAGCGAGGAACCCTAAAACGCCCGTAAATAAATTAAACCCCAGAGGCCCACAAACATTTGTGGTTTGGCTTGGAGTGTCCGTGGCCTTTTGAATGTTTATGATCCTTAAATTATGTAATTAATTAACGAATAATAGGTAACTTAGAATAGCAATAAGTTTGTGTAAGGATTTATAATTACTACTGACTTCTCTGCGGCCCGAATTCGACGCTTTATATTGCTTATGGGTTATATCAATAGGTACCTAAAGTCCGTCATAACAGGTATCTACTCTTTTGTTTTTAATTCATTATTATCTTATTACATTATAATCTAATATTAATTCTTCAATAATATCAAAACAACAACACCCATATTAATAAATGGCTATCTAATTTTATAGTGTGGCGTTTGGATGCTAATATACACTTAGAGCCAACCGCGAACGCATGCAGTTGGCTTAGCAAAACCCGTCATTATCCGTGCAGTTTATGAAGCAGAAAATGGTAACACAACACGGCCCCAAGAAAAATCAGGCCTTAACTGCATTTGGTAGCCAGAAAGCTGGCGGAGTTGTGATGAAGAGGCGTAGATTTGGCACCGCTGCCGGCAGACAAGGCGCCCCGGGCTAGGGCGCCGGAACCGAGGGTACGAGTTTATGAACCGTCAAATAACTTATCACCAGTTTAATGCAATGAAATAAACGAGCCTTATTTATGAACCACACCTATCACTCTTACGTGAACTTTGCCTTTTTTCTTCTTAGGGTCGCAATGCCTTATTTATGGATCTAGCCACGCGTGTGAATAACGTTAATAGTAGGGTGGTCCCTTTCGCTACTGTTTATATTTATTTGGGGTTGCTTTAATGAGTCTATCTGACGCGCTGACTCGCGAACTCTGTGGAGAATTGATTAAAATGTTATTAGGTTCAGTCTTACGGAAGAGTGGGGTGCAATTGGCGCGGGTTAGATTTTTAAGGGTTAATAAACGTGCTTTATCGCGCAGTTAACTCAAAGTGATGGTTTGTGTAACTCTTGAGGTGTTTTTGTCGTTAATAGCTCCTAAAATACGAGTTAACAGCCTTTTTCTGTAGTACCTACAGAGCTCACGATTTTACGAATGTCGTGTACTTACTGGTTTGTATAGCAACACGTTGCTACCAGTTATTTTTCCTTATTAACAGTTTTAGGGTTTCTTATCTCAAAAGAAGACACGTATTTCTTAAAGGGTCACTACGTTGTCCGTCTGTCGGTCTATCAAGACTCTTTTTCGAACACCCGTGGAATTATCGAACTGAAATTAATATCAAATAGGTAATTAGGTCTGCAATCCCTGGATATTACACAAAATGCGCTTACAAACTAAGAAAACGAAGAAATCGATAATATGTCCAAAAGTTGATGAAAAAGTGTCAATAAAAATCGTATGGTTCAAAGTGCAGCATCCACTGCATATAACGGCGATATCAAGGCGTCCGTCCATTTTTATAAGTCACGTGGCTCGCTACGTCACTAATGCGGAGGGCGAGGCGATCATCGGTCATAGTTACCCGACGGGGGAAGCTAATGTCACACCCAGGAAGTACCACAATTTTTATCTCAACCCCACAAAGAGTTGCCAACGAATTTGTCACTGGCTTATTTGGCTCTAGAGAAAGTATTGTTTAGTTACACCCTGATAGATATTAATGATGTGGATGGAAAAGACAGACCACTCTTCTTTTACCAGGCTTGTGATTCAGACACGGCGAATAGATACTTTTATAATACGTACTTACTGTGCATGTCGCTTAAAGAGGTATAAGGAAATCAAACTTGTCTTCGGCAAGTGTTTTAAAATTTTGTAAATATTACAATTTCCCTAAACAACTACACCCGTGGTCACCCTTTTCGATGATTACAAATTATGAAGATAATTTCTCGATCTAATTTTTGTGTAGTAGGTATCTATTTTTCGTTATTATGTGCTGTTTTCGTATTGCTATTTTAGATGAATTTACAATTTAGTGAGACCAAAAGTAAAATCACGAGTTTGAGTCCCCGCTATGTAAAATATACCTACCTACTCACGTTTATGCCCAAGTGATATTACCACTTCAAATTAATTGAACTTCCTATATGACCAAAGTATTTACTTGGTTTGTTGTTACTCTACTGATTTAATTTCAAGAGGAAAGATTCAAGCTACGCCGTCCCTTTGACACGCGTAAAAGGAGATTGGATATTGCTGTACGATCCAATGATCTACATCTCTATAACATACCAAGTAGTGTCAACCTATTCAGCCGTTTCTGCGTGATGCTTACACAGACAGGTAAACAATAATTAAATAAATACTTAGGGGATAAAGACAAAAGCTAAGTTTTCAAAAAATGTCTAATCTAAAGATTTAACTCCCATATTAAGTAGTTTTAATATTTTTTGTAATAATCAAGAATTTAATAATATGTGTAAAAATGAAATGTAATTTTACTTGCTCGATTAAAGAGTATAATCATAAAAATCCGGTAACACAGTTCAGCATAGGTAATCTTTAAACTACATAAACTCTGCCAATTCGCATTTAACCTGCTTGCCGGGCCATGGTTGAAGACCCGATTACCTAATTGATAGATGATACCCAAATAGAAAAAAATAGAACAATAAAGGGTCCTGAGGTCCTGACACTCAAAAGTTACATCGTGAACGTCTATCAATATTCAAAATAGGATGCAAACACGCTACTGAGACTGACCATTCTACTCTAAGGAATCATTAACATGATGCCAGTTTCTTGCCTGTTCCATACAATAAAATTGAGGTAATAAACTACTTGCATAATCTACTCTTAACTCTCTGATCTTCTTAACAATTTACGTTGTCTTAGTGTAAGCAGTACCTACCTACCATTATTTCTTATGCTATTCTTGTGTTCAATTGAATTGTCCCTGCATTTGCAAGCTAACATGAGTACAGCAAGTGAATGTGTTTTGATTGTAGCTAGTCTTCGGAGGCGAGAAATACAACAAAACTTGCATGCAATAATCGCATACAATAATCTGCATGTAAACAGTTCCGTACAATTATTGAATAGCAATTTTTGCACGTTCTTAATTGCGTTCAATTATTACTTTTGCATGTGCAAGAAAATGATCACGAAGTTGAAATTTTGCTTATTTTTACAATACTTCGAACAGCAATTTCTAAACATTCATTTTTATGCATAAGAGAATAATGAACAACCTGCACATGTTTCTTGAATTAATAATTATTCACTGTTAATATATTCATATACATCATAATCTTAACATTAAAACTATCATTATAATATCCAATGCTCGTTAGAAACTTAATTATTTAATTTGATACCTTGTTACTTTCTCCTAATATAACGAAGACAAAAAGATATCTAAGTTTAAAATTACTTTTATTTAATTTGAATAATGATGAATTAATTAGTTACGCTGAAATATATTCGTGAAATTACACGTTAGATTTTAGATGAATAATAAATTTAATTAAGATAATTATTCATTGGTGCATTAATGACTCGCGTTAATGATCCAGTAATCTCGTTCGATTGTGGTAATGTTACCTATCATTGACAATGAAAGATCTTTTTTGTTTGTCTAGACTTCTCTTCAAACAAGTATACAAAAATACTTGTTGACGTTGTGTATGGTAGTTTATCTCAACATTTAGTACTCAATTTGCAAGGTTTTCCAATTAAGTGTGTACCCTTTCAAGTTCACATTTATTTAATAAGTACCTTTTTCAAATGGAGAATTTAATAACATTCCGTGAAGATGAAAATATATTTCGATGAGGTCTTTGCTTTCTATGAGCTTATTGAAACTCAGGATCTTTATGTGATTTATGTCATCTGTAATTTGCTACCTATAACTTCTTTAATTGTTGCTCTGCGTTTTCTTTTGGTGTATTAATCTATTTCTGAAAATTCGAAAATAACTGAAAATCATCCAGTAGGAATGTAGGGTAAGGTACCTACTGTTCCCATATACGTTCCATAAAATTTAATATTTACTTTATTATGTGCGCAATAATTTTAACGTCAGAGCTCTTTCTACCTTTTCTTATTCGACTGTATTGCCTTATCCTACCCTCATTCCGTGATCCGTGAAATACATTGGAAAAAATATTGGACCTAAAATCGAACCTTGTAGTACACCGCTTAGGACATTCAGATTAGACTGACGAAAATACATTCTTCCTTAGTTTCTCTATCTCTGCTTCAAATGTATTAAATAATGCCATTAAAATATTATCTGAATGCTATTATTACATTAAATACGAGAGTGAATTTGTAGGAAATCAATCTGACATGGAATGATGTAATTACAGATGTTTGTCAATCAATGTCACAAGTATTACTATTAATTTATAAATTCACGATTTCAATATTAATTTTGCCTAAGTTTAACATTAACCCACAATAGTGATGTAATTTTCTGTCATATTTATACAAGGCATTTATAATTTATGGTCGCTGTATAATATTGATCCATATTGGGTTATTCGTGACAGGCTGCAGGTACACTTCGTTGGTAATTACGATTGAGTACTAAATAAATTGAAGCCCACAATTTGTCTCAAACCAACATTTAATGTTTGTCTTGAGCAATAATTAAGCTATTATCTCATTACACTTGTATCCATGCGAATAAGGAATGTAACTTGTTTTTCTGTCAGTTATCGCGTGCACTACCGATGTTATGTCACGGCTCTCAAAATTGCACCGACAAACGACATTTAATCGATTTAACAACTATATTCGATTCCATTTTACTGTTATCATCCCAAGGATTACCTTTGTACTCATTAACAACAGATTAAAGAACCCCGCTACATTAAACGTACCATATGACATAGAAATTTAAAAGTTCCGTTATTAGGACGATCGATACACTATACAATATTCATAGTTATCGGTACATACTAATGTAGTTTTCGTTGTAATCACATTACCTTATCACCACTTATAATTATCTGTATCATTATACATTACATGTTAATGAAATATATGTATTTATCACATGAAAGCGTTCAATATCTTGTCGCTCATTCTATGCAGCCGGGGCCATTAATTTTAAGTCAATTGTATTACTCTTATCGCGACCCTATCGTCGTCCCGCTCGCATTTGGCCGCTGTCTTATTTTATCTTTGTTATATAATTGGAATTGTTATACAGAAGGTGAGTCTTGGCTCTTTAAAATGCAATCAAAAGCAATTTAAATAAGATTATCACCAAGGAACAGTTTCAAATGTAAAACTTCAAAATTTTCACGTCGTCGAGCGTGCAGTTAGCTTGACGTCAGCATGAGGAAATCCCGATAATAGGCGAAGGTTATTTTTCCTAACTTAATAGCTTTGAGACAAATAAGCCGGCGTATTCAGTTATCAGTGAGAACCGAGGTCCCATATGTATCGTAGTGCTTTTCATTTTATTAATAGAGAAGAGGGCGCTGAGACAAGGGAGTTCCCGAAGCACGGAATCATTCACACTTTTAATTTAGTTGCTCCTAATGTATGCGAATAACTTAGTAAGGAGGGTAGCTAACCCTCACTAGCTTACAGTTAAACAACTATCAGGCGTTGGGGTGCGTAGGCCTTAATAGTTTTCCCCTTTATACCCATACATTATGCAAATACGCTAGTGATATGTCAGTTCGTACACTTGGGACGTTTTATTGTTGTTCGTGAGTTTATTCCCTTTTATTAAGTTAACTTTAATTAAATTCAAGCCGGCGTATTTGTTAGGCCGATTGACTGAAAGGCATAATGCGTTGTGATTTATCAGCTTCTACACGCTCTCTAGAGTATAATGTTCGATGTGATAACTCGGAAGGATTAGGAATTTGATAAAGGTCATGTTACTCTCATATATGGGAATTAAGAGAGGGTTGTTAGGTATTGCGCCTTTTGTCATTGTGCATTAGGATAATTGTTTATCAGCTACCTATGTCACTTTTTGATATTGTGCCTATTTTATTTCGCATTTGCAGAACAATAAAAAAATCAGATGTTAAGTAGGTACTTACTCAATGTAAAAAAAAACAATGTAAGGGAAAAGAATAAAAATATAACCTACATGTATACGCTTAAAATGACGTAAGCTACCAGTGTTTTAAAGTAGGTATTTTTTAAAGAATAAAAGTGTACGTATCGTAGTAAACTGTATCATTCTAAACTTATTTATCCATCAATATTTGTTGTTACTAAGTACCTTTGTTTCTATAAATCAGTTCAGACAAACACACCGACACAGAATTAGACATGAGTCAAATCACCTATGTAATTATGTGAATTGTAAAATATCAATCACATGTTATTTTATATTACCTAATTATTAAACTGAATTAATCAATTAATATTCAGCTTTATGTGTTGATTTTGTTAACATGTATAAATATGTTCATGAATAATAGAATCAAGTCTATTTGCCTTGTTCGTGTTTCAACTTGAGTTTTGAATATTTGTATTTGAATTCTCGATCTCTCAATAAATAATTTTTCGATAGAAAATACTTTGAAATGCGAGTAGGCTCGATTCTAGTGTCATATTGTGAATGTAACAATGCACTTGTTCGACATTCAGATATTACCACATGTGTTTTTCTAATTTTAGTGACAATGTCCAAGGGTACTCTTATTATGTTAAGCCAATAACTGATTACCTCGGTGCGATGTTTCAGAGCAATCCATATGCGCTGAAAGAAGGTGGCGGAGAGATGTCTGCGTGGACCTCAGCGGGCTTGCAGCCGTCTGGCGGGTACTACCCTTACGACCCGACGCTCGCGGCCTACGGGTAAGTCCCTAGGGCCTAGGGCTCCGGCCCCAGCCTGCGCCGCTGCGCCGCGCCTCGATCTGTATCGCTTTGCGAAAGGCTCACTGTATACCAAACCCTCTTGGTGCAATAATTGAATGATTCTGTTTGTACATTGGACTCCCCCGCGTTTTGACGAAGTGTTATTGAGCCACCGTTTAGGGTTGCGTTTAAACAGATTTGACCGTACAGGACGTTTTCATTGGCTTTGCAAAGATTTTTTCCATTACGTTAGGCGATTATTGGGTTTAAAGGATTCAGGTTTTAAAGACTGGATGTAACAAGAGAAAAGGCGCATCAAAATGAAGAACTATTTTATTTTATTCGATTCTGTCTATGGGTACCTAAATACCTAACTGGTACCTAAGTAAAGGAAAAAAACAATCTCTAAGGCATTAGATACGTTTATATCGAGCCTTGTAATTAGTTGAATGGAAGGATGTACCCACGTGGTTATGACTTAAGTGGCATTATTTTTTTATGTTGTACAGCGCAAATTGATGAAAAGTCAATCAATCAAATGAAGTAATCATAGGTAATCTACTTTTTCCATTATAGAATGTCGTCATAAATCGCTGTCTATCAAATTAAATCATCATAGGTTTAATCCAATGCTAGCTGATCCGTGCAAATATTCAGTTCAGATCAATCAGATAATAGAATTTCGAATCAAAAAAGATCAGCATACTTTTCGTCCTTTTTTCCATTTCAGCGCATTAAAGATAGATATAGCATAGCATAACGTTCACAATTTCGTACCCACACAGAAGGCTTTTGACCGGCAATGGAATATTAATAGGTGTTCGTTTTGCCTTTTTACTGCCAGAGCCACGAACGCGCGTGGCGGACCATCGCTGGCGTCCCGAATTAACCGCCGAATTGTTCATCCACCTCGTAAATACAGAAAATGATATTTTTTGTTCACGTAAAATCTTACCGCTATTCAAATATCGTGTAAATCACATTAGCGAACGGTCGTGAATGCTCCCGTATAATGATTTCAAAGCAATGTTGGTCATTAGCGGTATTTTTGTTTTAACCACTTCTAAATGGACTAAGTATATAACGGTAAGTGATTTACGTCTGTGATATCAAGGCGATGTTCCCGATGGAGTGAAGTGAAATGAAGTAAACAAATTGGTATTTTTTCAGGACCCTGTTTCGCACTGTTGAAGTTGCTGACTCTGAGATGAAATGAATGAGATTCTACACATATTCAGGCTCAGAGTGGTTAGTAATTTGGCGGGAATAAATAAGAATTAATAAAGTTATATTCAATGCACATAAATAAACTGAAAATTTAAGTCAGAATTAATTGAAATTTTGACCTCTCCTGGGAGCGAATGTCTCTGTACTTGTAGGTACTAAATAATATAACATAAGCTATGAGTTAATCACATACGGATGATACGTAGGTAACATGTGAATCAAGGAAATAGTTGGATAATTTACAAGCCCTATTTGTGTTCCAAATTATTTTCTAATCGAACTTACAATAAGTTCTGGCAGCAACCTCCATTGCACTTGAAGGACTTTCCCCGTAAATGGAAGAGGTGTTGTAAATTTATTTATAGATGGCACCACTAATGCTTGAGACGTCACAGTTTCTCTGTTTAATATACAACCCACGTGAGAGACAAACAAAGCCAAAATACCATTAAATGATCTCAATGTCACCAAGAAGTTTCCTAGGTCTATGTAAGTGTCCTTGTCGTGGATAAGAATAATTATGATTTTTCTTTTCCCTAGGGGAAGATTTTCCCATGCCTTACAAAATTTTATACCTATTCGTTAATCGATTTGGCTCCCATTCCCGTTCTCACCCGTCCCGCTAGACCCCGAAAGCGATTAATTTGATTTATAGTTTGTTATTACTTTTACCTTATTTTTTCAACATGTACAGTCGATAGAAAAAGTGCTTTAAAATATGATAATGATTTTTGCAGGGGCGTAGCTACTGCCGTTACAGCCGTATCAATGACACGGGGTCCCCAGGTTACAGGTTCCCCCAAGGTGTGTAAGCGAAAACTAGCAAAATGTTATCCACAATGTCACTTAAACTCGTAGTTCCCGAGAAAAAAACATCAATACTAATAATAAATCTGTAGCTGGTCGCTGTCTGTACTTAGAAGATAGGTACCTATATAAGATTTTTTTACTGGGGGTGTTTATTAACTCAAGAGAACCTAAAACAACAATTTTTAAAAAATTTTGTCAGTTTGTCTGTATGTTAATTCCTTCATTCTCGTTAATTTAGCAAAAGTATGTTTATGAAAATAAGAGAGATTATTACATATTTTTATATTACTTATGTAGTTGTTTATTAAAGTAAATTAGGTACCTTTATTATTGTTAACTTTTTATATTTTATTCCCAATCCTTTTAGTAAATAACGACGCAAGTAGCCTCATTCTTTACGATTCCGTCTCGTAGGTTCCATGGGCATTATAACACCCAGACCAATTAGTTTAAATATTTTTTACCTGGTTGTACTTTGTACGAGCGTGCGAGTTGATGAAGGATTTATTAGGTAAATTTGAAAGATGCCAAGTCGCACGATCGTGCGAGATTTTGTCGTGCGAGATGGCAACTAAGCCGACCAAGAACCAGGCCAAACCCAGGATACTTAGAACGGCAATTCAAATTATTCACCTGGCATGGTAAAATTTTTACCACGCCGGATGAATTCACTTTTCTGATAACTGTACTTTAAGCAATGGTTACGTTTATATGACGTTATTTTTAAAATCGGAATTCGGGGTCTAATGGGACGGGTGAGAACGGGAATGGGAGCCAACGGGAAAAATCCGATTTAGCGGATACCTAAATCGTAAAAAACAAATAAACAGACACAGTTTCTTTCTAATAATAGCTATAGTTTTTAGCATAAGAGCGTGGTTTTTGTTTTGAATTCTTCAGAATTGTAGTGTATGTAGGTAGGTATACTCTTTTCAGCCAGTCGAATATTTTGCACATGAATTTTCTCCATTTTTCGAGCAAGTCTTCAAGGATTTTTAGACAAGTTTGGAAATTATATTTCTACATTTAAACACCCAACAAAGGCCCTTTATTTTGTTATGATTAAGTGTAACATGCAATTGAAAATACGATATTAAGTCCATTTTGGCGTGAGATTAGATATAACACCTACTGACTAAATTCCTCGTCATAAATATTGATTGTTTGATTTAAAATAGGTACATAGTCAATATTGCTATAGTTTTCAAATTAAAATTAAAACGAATATTTTATTTATTATGAGAAAAGCCGCTTCTTATTTTAAAATAATATGTACCGATTACTATTCTTTAAACCGGTGAGCGAAATATTTTTCAGACAGAAGTTTTCTCTTGACGACTTCTGAAACAGTAGCAAAAAATATTTAACGGCTTTTTATCCGAACGTATACCCGTCGTAAATGTATGATAATCAAATACAAGTTTTTCTCACGTCCGAAACGAGTAGCCTTCGAGAACGCTGTTAACAGTTTCCCACATCGCACTTTCATCTGACGTACCGATTTTGCGAGGTAGCATTTATAATCCATTCCAAATTAACACTCAGATGTATTATACGATAAATGCACGTAGCCCTATGTTTGGTAGTGCGTGTTTGGACCGAAGGACAAATGACCGCGTAACCACTCCCGGTTTTTCTTCTTCCACCATAGCGGTAGGCAGCAAGTGTGACAGAGACGAATGATGGGACATCCATTTCGCGATAGTGCCTGATTAATTCACAGTTTTTCTTCAAACTTCACTCGGAGCATTGCGTTGACATTTTCGGCGAGTAATCAACGACGCGACTGGTCGGGGCGCCTTCTGCATGTTTTATTGAAACATACGTTGCCACCCCATAGAAACAGAGTAGATAGTCGACGCAGAGCTGTCATAACATTGTACTACGCGGACGCATCAATTAAACGCGAGCGTCGTGGTGCACTTGAAAATTTATCCGTCCATGAATCACGCTGGAAGTGGCTCAAAATAAAAACAAATCACAATACATCAAAGCGGAGTTATGCTGACAATTCGGCTTCGCTCGACTTAATATATAGCAGGCGGTGCGTTATAATCTAAAAATAATTAGGAGCGACATTAGTTTTTATGCGTAAAAAAGACGGAATGATAGCTTCAGGGCGCGACATGCACGGAAATACATCGTGATGTATAGCGTCCCGGCGCTCTCGCTCAATTGTTTACTACCCGCCCCACACATAGGATGATCTATTTACAATGAGCCACACGAGTACCAAGGTAGGCGACTACAACAAAAACAAACACGTTTCTCCTTAATACGAAAACAAATTGCAATAATGCAATATTCAGAGGGAAACTTGTGTGTTTACTCATAGAGAAAAATCTCACAAAGCATCCCAGTAAGTCGAGCGAGATGAATAAGTCGCGGGATAATAAGAAGAAAAGCGTACAGTAGCGAAACTTGTTGATGCGTTTCAGTTAAGTACCGTTGCTGTATTATTTGGAACAGCCTGTAATCTGCCACGCCCGCCGCGCGGCGAAATGAAAAATTACTCAGCTATTTTTAACACAAGACTCGAGCACAGAAAACGTACAAAAATTAGAGAAAAAGAGGAGAGGGAGCACTTGTACCGCACCATTGAGTTCAAAATACGCAGGAAATTACATCGCTCCGGGCTCGCTCGCTCTAAGGGAATTATTTGTGTGCCAACGATTTGGGCTGTTACTTTTTAAATAAACCAAACAAGGTACGGTTGTTAACGAGACGATGCTATTAAATGACGCGTTTTGAATAAATACCGTTTGTTGCCTATTCATCGTTTGTGGGAATCTAAGCGTGTGTGTGTATTTTGGTCTTTATGATTTGTTATCACTTATCAAACTTTGTTGGCGCATGATAATTCTTTATTAAGGGATAACACCATGTAATTCGTTATTATTTTCTGTTATTAATTTGGTACCTAATGTTAATATTGATTTCAAAATACATTTTGTCAACAAAATATTCCTATAGTTTCAACCTAACCAAATAAATGGTGAAGCTTGTCTTATAACCGAAAAATATGTGTACCCATTTTAAACCTATATTAGTTGGTATAGTTAGACGCGTATTAAAAACATATTACGCGCGTCGGACTTTGAGATGATACTGCCAAGTGGTCCAAAGTTCATTAATTACACAGAGTATCACCACAAATTAGATAATACAGATGTTAAGCTTCATACAAAGTGCCCAAAACGAACTCACACATAGACACTGTGCACATACACTAAAAATCGGAACGCACCGGACCACTTGGA
>DWJQ01000109.1:0-18629 GCA_018248915.1 Hesperia meskei straton | reverse complement strand
TTCCAATTCGGTCACAGATGCGTTGCTACCCCTGAGGTCTGAGATGGTTGCCTCCAAAAAAGTGAACCGGCTCCACATCTTCCTATCCGGAACACAATTTGCTCTTAAAAACAATTATTATGACAGTAGTCAACCAGGATAGATAAAGATATATCAATCCAATACATCGAAGTGTATTAGCTGATCGAGCCTGAGGCTAGTGTTTTCTTTGAGTATAATGAGAGTTGAGACTGGTGCTGACTGTACAACATCTTATTGATTGATCTAGTCTACAGACATGTACCTTTTTTGCCTTGAATTTCAAATTTTAAAGTTTATAAAACAGTGAAAATGATTTGTAATATTGTTTAGCATATTTTATCACACCACATGCTTTCACATGTCAATTAACTGTATTACATTTTGTATGGTAATAACTTCTTTAGCCATTTTATGAGTGTGTCACACCAATCATTAGTTACACCTCATCTAAATTGCAAGTTGCAATGATTTGGTATTGTGTTCGTTGCAGGGCCCATTTGCATATATTTGTGCCAGTCTGAACTGATGTGTATAATGTCCAATTGTATTCTTTTGTCAATGAAGACATTAGAATAGAGCCTTTGTTTATCATGTAATGAATTGTGCACTTTATTTGTGTAGATTGTATTGTTGTAATTGGTTGTAGAACATGTAGTTACATTGTTTAGAATGGGAAATGATTTCACATAATGAATTACCTATATAGTAAGTTACATTTTTATTTTCTTTGAATGATTGAATGTGATGGGGACACAACAAGTTTTCTTAATTGATATCTGTATAATTATTATCCTAATTGGAAGTATTTACTTATTACAGATTAAAATTAAAAATGTTATTTCCACATATTAGAGGATATAACTTATCCATAATATATGAAACTCTGCACTTGTAGACTTGTAGATATAACTCAATGCAAAAATGGTATAGGTAAAGCATATAAAATAAAATTAAAAATGGTGTTCTTAAAACAATCTAAGTTTTTGGATTAACATAATCTTTATGGTGACCTTAAACCAATAGTTTCCAACTGCTACTAGAAAAAGTACAGATGAAAAGTTATATGAAAATAGTTTGGTACCTATTGCAAGATTCGCAAATTAATATTTACATTATTTACCATGTGAAACTCTCACTTAACAAATGCTAGTATAACCTACCACAACTAAGTTTCTTGCTGTAATTAGTATCCCACTTTCTTTTCAAAGCTGTAGAGGCAGGCAGGAAATTATAAAATAGCAGGTTTCTCGTATGATCAGAATTTCATAAGCACGATTTATTAGAAACACACGAAGACAAACTTTTTGCGCGGTAATTTCAAATTTCTCGATCTTCAACTTACCCTCTATGAAATTAACAAATATTGTTGAACAGTTTTCACAATAGTTTTGACATAAAACACAGATGTAGTAGAAAATGAAACATCTCCAATTAATACAATACCAGACTCGCAATCTCGGTTGTTACGAAACAAAACACGAAACTTTTTAACTTACCTTATACGATATGTAGGTGAAGCTGAAGTCGCGATTCGCGAAACCGAACTCCTGTATGAGCGGACGAGGCCCATCCCATTCTTGTCCTGAATTTCCAGTTTAAGCCATTGTATAATTCATCACTGTACTTTTTGTTCCGAACACCAACTCGTAACTCAACTTGTTTCGATCACTGTTTGTATTTATTTGTTGACACGAAACGAGGTTATTGCCGTTTGCTCTCCAACATCTGGGTGTAAGTTAGCAGAAAGTTTTCACTTCACGTCGCACAAGTAACTTTGCTCTTAAGTTATTTAACCACTGAACGAGGTGGTTAAAAGTTGAAATGTTTACAAATTGGTACACTAGCAGGTAAACGGCGAACGCGAACAGGCAAGTGACTCGCTTCGATTGCTTGGCTTAGCAGGCAGGCCGTTCGAAAAAAGTAGTAAAAGTAGCAAGCGCACAAGCACACTCCACGATCTGCCGCGCAACAGTGTGCGTGAATGAAACTTTATGAAACAGCACAGCTAGCGCTGCCCGCTTGTTGTGATTGTGATGTGAACGCTCTCCGCGGTGCAAAGGGTTACCATGTTCAGATTTTATTTACCCACCAAAATAATAGAGGATTGGATTTTTTTAAATAAAATTTTTCGTTATATTTTGCTATGAGTGATTTTTGGTGTTTATTATTAAAAAAATTACTTTAAAACTACTGTGCTCCTTTCGATATTTTTTTAATTAAAAGATGTAATTAAGGTTTAGTAATAAAAAGGATTTTTTATTTAGATCTTAACTTAAGAATTTGTGGTTTTGTAAATATTTCATTGGAATATTCTTATTATTGAAATTCATCCCAATAACCCCCAACTAAAATAATTTAGACTAACATACAGGCGAAATAATCTTCCATTGTAACCAAAAAGGGGCTTTGAATATTATTATTTATGGATGGTTCAAAAATTTTATTAACTGTTTCGACTGAAGAAAGTTATCGTTTTTTGTTGGTTAGTCAGTCACAGCCATTGTCAAATACTAAAAACATAAAAAAATGATAACATAAATTTATCATCAATTCTGCTATCCAAATGGGGAAAAATATAGAACGTGCAACATTATTCAATGTCGTTACTGTCAACCACCGAACGAACGCAAGCTCGACTCACAAAATATTCACGCACACATGCGGATGTCGTCGCTGTGTAGTATCTTGACTTGAAGTCGACCGCACCACGAACGAAACCTCCGCCCGCGCACCAACGTCCTTGCGGCCACCGACCGCACTATGCTTTATTACGTATGTTTATAGTTTCATCTTTAGTCAATTTTGGACCTTACGATCTAGGAAATACGGCTAAAATTACAAGTTGTTGTTTAAATAAAAAAAGTTTATGGACTAACCTACCACAGTTTTGTCGCTATCTATACGTAACAGGTAACATTACGTTATTTAAGGTACAATACCTTAGTTATGTCATTATTCTCATATCATAGATAGGTACCGTTGTTTGAGTGTTAACCTTTCTTATCAGAGTAAGTAGGTATCCCAAATATGGAGGCAATTATTTTTAACATCCTTAAAGGATCTTTCCTTGAGCCAAGAAAAACCAGCAAGTTTCGCCTCTTAAATTTTGACTTAAGTAGGTTGGTATTATAATTATGTATTTGTTGGGTCGCATGCACACTTACTACACAAAAGCTAAAATAAAGGACAAAGGCAAAATCACGGCAACATTTTAATTTATTTAAAGCTAAAAAAGCACGAGGCGCAAATACCTACCTAAATCTGATCCTTAAAGAATTTTTGGAACAGATATTTTTAAGGATACAACAGCCTTAAGTGCTTTTTCTGAGGTTCAGACGGGTAAAGGGTGTACCTACCAATATGCTTGCCAAATTTAACAAAGGGCCTAAAAGAAAGAAATAATTTACGGGTATTTCATTTTAAGAACCACTGAATAATTAAATGAGGTTAAAACTACACTGTGGCAATGCGTAATCATAAAAATGAGGGGAAAAATACAGAACGTTTATACATTATGGTACGTACAGTATACAATGTTTTAGAGAAAAAAGGACCGCGCTTGAAGTCTTGGAAACCAATATAAACGAACACTGGGTTTCAGGGCGACCCTTCTTGTCTCGCAGTTCGGCAGTCCAAACTGCATGACTTTATAGACTAAAAACTCCACAATCAAAGCTAACTCGTCGTGCTCGTTAAATTTGTCTTAGCGGAGAATCTAATCTCGAGTATTTTCGAGGCCCTCTGTCTTCGCCCTCACAAATAGATAATACGCACTTCCTGTGAAGGAGGAACAGTACGTTGTTAAGCCAATCAAATCCCTATTTGCTCCTTGTCCTTTGTTCATAGTATAACGATATAGGTCAAATACACATCCTTGGTCCTTGGGAGCTGGGAACCATTTAAGGCCATATTGACTTCGAGGAGCAGTTTTTTAAATGGTGGACAAAGAGCATAATAATATGAGCCAGCTCATGGTTAGTCAGCATTTATTAACTTAAGATAGCAAAGAGCAAGCATCACCACAATGCCACTGCCACTCACAACTGACAACTGTTACATCCACAAAGCAATCAAAATACTCAAAACATTAAATTTTCCCCCGAAATAGAAACATTTTAAGGTTGCGACCGTTTACTGGAAGGCGACCATAGAATCAATTCAGGTCTATGATGATAAGTAGGTATAATTAGTAGAAAGAAGGATGTTAGTAGATTAATTCGTTTTTACGTATGACGACGAATAAGGACTGTCAGTGTTAGTTAGTTCTTAGTAGGTACCTACCTAACAGCCCAGTAAGTAATTGATGAAAAGAAAAGTTCTTAGTTAATACAACTTAGATAGATGCTTTGCATTTCTGATGTGTTTAGGGGCTTCGATTGAATAAAATCAGTGGTTTTTGGCGAGGACAGAAGACAAAAGATACCTACTGAAATGCTAACAAGAAGTTTACTTTTGAAAAAGTGAACTTCTGTAATGTAAACAGTAAGTAGGTACCCTACATAAAAAAAATACGAAATAAAATATAACAGCGCAGAAAAACATTTTCTAGTCCTACCTACGCTAACATTAATGAGGTTAAACTCCAATACGCAGCCAAATGATAAAGTTGAAGTAAATTTAAATATTGAAATTGATTTCGGACTTAATATTCATTATGCAGGTAAAGTTCAAGTTTTTATTACACTGCAGGTAGTTATGAATACTAGACTTGTTTATTTTTAAATTGAAAAGGCAACTGGCAACAAAGGTACATTCACAGTAGTCGGTGTCGGTGTACCTACACTCACATAAGAGTAAAGTAAGTAGTAATGCGAGTTCTCTACTCTTTACTTCTCTACTACTTTTCTGTTTCGGTTATACCTTTTGTAACTGAAGTCCGAAAGCATAGATTTTCATCTAATTTTTGTCTACTTTAGTAAATAAAATTAAAAAAAACCTATCCACTCTCCAAGCGTGACTGTACTAGTCTATCAATGAAGATAAGATATTCACGCGTTTTATCCACATTAATCTTATCTGAAGGTCACCACTACTTACCAAATGTCTGTCGGTATCTAATTAAGGACAAAGTAATAATTGAGACACTTTGGGCATATATCTCTATGGAGATCTATGGTTTTGACCGTATCGTGTGATTTCTGTGATATACGTTAAAACTCATGAATCAAGAGTTCGAACCCGGACCTCTTCAAATGACGCGGCGCTGTAGATGAAGCATGGTAACCATTGCGCCATAGATAGAGGTCATAATATTATGTCGCAACTTATATTATTTTCATTTTCACCTACAAACTACTAGCCGCTCCCTAAGCTTATCTCAGTTGATCAATGACCAGTGGTACAAGATTCATATAGCAGAGATAATGCACAAAAAGAAAATTTTGATTTATTGTTGATAATATAAAGCATACAAATATATGAACTGCCTTTTGCTGTTGTGTATACAAGGACCACATAAATTACATGAATGATCGGGCATGCATGATTACCGACATGCATCATACAGAGCGGATTTTAAATCGGTAGCCCAGTAAAGGGAAGAAAATAGTCTCAGGTTGGATTCCCGGGCGAGACAGATGGTTGGTTATGTGAAAGATGCGTTCTCGAGTGGTGGAGGTATTTATTGCTTCAGCTGCGGTGAGCAGCACAGAATAGTAGTTTGAATGTAGGTACTCTCGATTAGGCGACTTTAGGTTAAATACCTGCTTGTACCGCTAATTTCCAAAACACATAACTCTATCAAAAATTTTTTATCACATGCATTGGTCATAAAAACCTCGTAAGTAAACTTCATAGCGAGAGTTCTCCATGTTTTCAAAGGTGTGAGGAGTCTGTCAATGCACTCGTACAAGGTGTTAAACTACGGCCTGTACCACGCACATTATGAAAGGAAGCTTGAACCTAAGAGTGGGACTGGGACAATTAAGTACGAGTTATAATGTTAGAAACATAGTAAATGCAAATAAGTTAAGTAGGTAGGTACTTACTATAATGATCATTATTAAACAGATTAAATTAAAAATCAAACAAAAGTCGGTACTACTTAAGTTTATTGCGATACAGTTTCCTCCTTTCACTATCTTTTGTAATGTTTTGCACACTGACATCTTTTATCGTGTTTATAGTGGGCACTTATTATTCAATGGTTTTGGTCTATTTGCATGGCCTGACTCGATTTCACTTAGGCTCATCTTTGCTTAGTTACTTACATATTTACGTAACGTTTTGAAACTAACCTACATAATAGGTACCTACATGTATCTATCTATGTATCTGTACCTATGTGTTACATTTTAAACCAACTTTAAAAAGGAGGTTGTCACTACTCAGACATAATCATAATACATATCTTTAAGCTTTAAACTGCTTTATGGTTTTCGTATTCATGTCCCTACAATAGCAACTTTACGAGGAAGTGTGTTGAAAAATTTTTATTTGGTTATTTTTTATTATTTTAGAATTTTTTATTTAGTTTAATATATTGTGGCTGAATGGCGATGTTCGGTGCCTCTGGACCTGGACTTACCTGCGCGCGCATTGTTATTCAACCAAAGATACGGCGCGCGAAAAATAAACCTCCGCGCCATTTTGTGCAAACATTTTTGTTCGTTTATAATTTGCTTATACCTACCTAATTGTTTTTTTCCTCGCAAGTGTGTTAAAAACGTATTATACGCGTGTGCTTTGTTCATTACAGTCTTGGCTCTATTACAGCCCGCAAGGCGAGGGCTGTAATAGAGCCTCGGGCTGTGCAATACCGTCTCGACTGTAATGACCAACTTCGCGCACTTATATCATAATGTACTATTTTTCAGAGACTCGTCACAATATTGTTATCTGGAATCATTGTGTCGTGTTAAGGCGCTACAACCATAATATGTAAAACCGAAATGAGCGTGAGTCTTTTGTGCGCGCCACCAAATTAAAATCACGGTGGCACAAAATGGAACTAAAGTGTCATTGCACTCATTGCGCGTGGAACAGATAGGTCCTTGGAGTAGATAATGTAGATATTCGATTTATTTGATGTGAATTAATGGATTAATTGTTACATAATGTTAGAGATACCTACATCGTTTTAACACAGGTTTTAACTTCGATGAGTATCGATATAAATAAGCATTTATTTAGTACATACCTATTTCTTAGGTTTACATGAACACTTATAATACTTGTATCAAAGCACCGTTAAAGCTACTGTGGATCAGTTGGTCGATGAATAGATATTATCGTCAATGTATTGTATCGGAAAAAAAAATTCAACTAGGTAGGCTATAAGTTGCGCAGATCGTATTTTCGTTGGCCTTGGGACACCTGCCTTAAATATGTAGGTATGATTTTTCTCCTGCAACTCCGAAACTACTTATAGGTGCTTATACTTATTCTTATACTAAACCGAAACTACAACTTTATAGGTAAAGTCAATGATGTACTTATAAATATCTAGATGGATAATCGAATCCGCGAAAACGTGTCAAAAAAGCGCAGCCAACTGTTGGCTGCGACTTTTATATCATTACGCACAGATTACGCACACATAGACAATAAATGAACGCGAAAAACATCGCCTGCACGCACACATGCTTGATATTGTTGCCTTGTTTTTTTTGTTTTCATTGTAGGGCGACGCTCAATCTACCTATTTATATATATTTCTATAACATTTCAAACTTTTATCATCGCGGACACTTGACATTTTAACCGTAACGGCTATCCGTTAATAAAATAAACAGGGAGTAGGGGAGACCGAGAGGATTTGAAACAGAGGTGATTTGAAACAGTTAAAATTTTTCGGGACTTTAAACCATTAGCGAGTTGGCAATATTGCTTTTGAACCACTATCCTCCACTCGCCGAGCGACGTATCAATTCGAGTCGGTGGCGTAACTCGCGCGGTTGTGGACTGTGGAGTTATACGTGCCATGTGACATGTAACAAATCTTTAAAAGTAAGTTTTAACGTTTTTTTACGATGCCTATATTTTGATAAAGGGTTTGATTTATGGTTTAAGATACATACTTTAAATATTGAATGAAATTAATTTCTGCACAATATCGTTGTTAAATGTATCGTCCTTCTCATAGAATGTATATTAATACAAAAAAAAATGTATATTAATGTTTTAAAATCCTCAATTTGTGCAGTAAACCGAATTTATATAGCTTTTTACAAGTTTGCCCATTTTCCAAATTTTCATAACTTCTGTAAGTATTTGCTACATTAAACAACATGAAGTTTACGGATCAGAATAGAAAAATAAACAATTTATCATAAATTTAATGACCTTAAACTTTACATTTAAATGTTTGTTTAGCTTGTCGCATTCGAGTGGGCAAAGTCGTAATAATTTATTTGTAAATTTTTGATGAACAAATGATGGTAATGATGAACAAGGGCTATTTTATTGTAAATTAGCAATATGGGTCATAATAAGTACTGTCAAAACGTACAACTTTGCCCAGATTTATTGAAAAATTTTCTTAGATTCCATATATTTTAAGTTGTATTATTAATTGTAACTTATGACTTTTCTATATTATCGTGGGTGGCATTGTTCTTTGCATAGAATATGTACAAATACATATTATGAAGAAAATACATATCAATGTGATAAAAACCTCGATTTGTACAGTGGGCCAAATTCATATCACTTTTTTTAACTTTGCCCATTTTGCCCACAAGAACTATCTTTACTTACCTTAACTTCTACCTTTCCTAACTTAACAACATAAAGTTTAAAGATCACAATAGAATAATAAACAATTCGTAACGTGAACTCAATTCTTAATATTTAAACGTTCATTTTGCTTGTCGAATTTGAGTGGGCAAAGTCACATTTAATTTTCCAAACCAAACCAAACTCATATTTTTATTTTTTTATGCGATTTTGGACATAAATAAATAAAGACTGAAGACATGAAAGTTTTTTGCACAACTATTGGCCTGCTAATTATAGTACCAACTTTGACACCGAATTATAGACGAACGGAGAAGCTTAGAATAAAAGCAGTTATGCAGATTGGGCAGAAATTGTTTTTTAAGTAATAGACGCAAGCATAAATTATGCGACATTTTTTCAAATTTCTAATTTGTACCGTGCCGAGCAATTTTTAATTTGTTTGGTAATCATGTGGGTTTCGACTGTAAGTAGCTCTCTCATACGCAATCATAAAAGTTTATCGATATCAATATGATAAATAAAACTCTTCCGTTACTGAGTGACTGACTAATGACATTGCTCAGTTACAACTATTTAAGGCATAAAGCTGAAATTATTAATGTTACTTCACTATTACACAAAATAAATTTGAGATTAATAAATTTATACTATTTTTGCGAAAAGTTTGTAATTACGCCATAAGCTGCTTGGTTCAAATTTTATAATGATTTATTGACATCACTTTCACATTAATTTATTTGAGAGCTGCTGTATGTCCTTTAAACGTCTACAGAAAAATGCGCTATGACAAATGTCTATCTAAATACCTTTTAAACTAAGCTATACATACCCAGTCTAACTTCTAAAAACAGTAGAACAAATTCAAGTGTGGGCCTAACCTTCGGCTATTTTCTGTCCCCCTGTCTGATTCGATAGATCACGTCATTAATCCTCGTGACAAGTACTTCCCTTTCTTCCGCAGTGGATTGTGCAACCATACCGAATCTCCCTCCTTGAAACCATGTTTCCTAGCATCGCGATCGTACCGGGTTTTAATGTTTTCGCTGGTCTTACATTGTTCCCTTACAAGATCATGTGTCTTGTCCAATTGTTTTTGTAAGTCCGCGATATATTCAACGTGCGCACCATGTCCTTAATAATTTCTGAAACTTCATGTTCTTTTGCCAATGGTACTCGTCTTGGTCTTTGCTTGATCGGTAAAGTAGTACCACTATCTATTGGGTGAGTGACAAGATTTGTTCTTCCAAAGTGTTCTCCGGTAAAGATGTCCTTGTAGTTCATCAGCAACTTTGCTGCCTCAGTATATTCTTCAGAGCTCAAATACCTCCTTGTCGCCTCCAGCAAACAAGTCATGAGATCCGTTGATCTAGGTTTGTCCGAGTTTTCTTCATGTTGCGAGTGTTACTCCAGTGTCAATAAAATACCATTTATCCCCGTATCCACTAAGACATTACAAAATACGGTCGAATTCAGAAGCTCCTCCTTTTTGAAGTCGGTTAAAAAAATCCAGGAAAAATATTGTAAGAGCTATTCTAGGCCATTTCTTCGCAAATATTTTCTTTATCATGCCTTTGATCGAATTTTTCTTCTAACCTTTGGTTACTTTTTAATTTTTTAGGAACATAATAATCAGGTTCCCTTATGGGCCTGCGTCTCGTGTGTCTTGGATCTAATAGCTCGGGTAACAGACAGTCGAAGTAAAAAGCTAACAGCTTCGGCTCCATTTTAATTTTCCAAAATTGGTCATCTTTGACAACAACTTCTGTTTTTATTTTATTGTCTCCGTACCATACGACTAGTAAACATTTTTTAATTTGGCAAATATGTAACTGGCCTTGTATTTGTATATACCAATCTGAGGTATGGTTTACGTATATTTCACCTGTTTTTTTATCCCGCCGCCAAAAATGCATTTTCCCCTCCTTAATAGCGACATCTATACCCATTTTAAAAGGCGCAATAGGGCATTTAATTTCAATGAGCATATCATTGGTATCAGTTATCCCATCGGGTGAGGCTCCTAAAAATGGGTAAGTTTTATCGATAAAAAGTCCACAGTGTTTTATTTTTAAACCTGTTATTCTCATTAATTGCTCCAAAGCAATTTTTTCGTTTTTTTTGCCATGTCTTATAGACGCCACGTGGTCAATACATTGCATGTACAACATACGTTTGACCATATTTGCACAACTATTTGTTTTAACCCTTTTAACCACCTTGGCAAAATTTGATGCAGTTAAAAGATTTCTTCTCAGTTCTAACCACTCTCCACTTTCACTTTGAAGAATTGTGCGACTTTGAATATTTTTTCGTTCTTCGTCGGTCTTGGCAAAATTTTTTAAAAACGTTTTCTTGGCAAGGAGGTACATTTCTGGATCCATGTCTGGTTTATCAGCGCTTTCACCATAGTAACAATCTACTTTTCTGGTTATTAATCGTCGGTTTTTCTTTCTACTAATGGTTTTATTATATTTTCTTTTCTTGACTTTGTTTTCTTCAAATTTATATAATTCTACTAATGGACTTTGATTATGAATAGTGTTCTGGACAGTGGTTAATATTTTGCCAGAATTAAATGATATAACTGCCCCAGCGCATCGCACTTGATATGATCGTTTAAGCGCATAATTGATCCTTTTTCCCCCAATAAATTTAGCTACTACGCCATTGAACCTCTCGACAATATTGCTGTCCACGTTCTCTATCAAGCTCCTGGCATGGGAAGCAATATTTCCTACTATAAATTGTATTTGTTGCCACATATTATTATTAAATGAAAATTTTGTTTTTAAAGTATCGTCAATACAGCAAATATTTTTATTACATGTAGTATGATCATCTACTGCATGACACATGGCATTTGTAATGTCTTTGTGCAGATTTTTTAAATTTTCTGATTTATCCCGATTTTGTGTTTTGTGGTATTTAATTGCGTCACAAATATATTTCCGCGCCTTCATTATAACACTGTTTGTTAAAACATTTCTTAGCACTTTGGGGTATTTCGTGTCTGTTCTTAAAGCTTGTAATTTGTTGCAGAAATTTCTTAAAATGTGATTTCTGCAACTAATCTTTTCGACAGTTATGGAAGGGTATGGCCGTGCTTCAAGAATTTTTGCATAAGTGCTACTATCACCATCAGCAATGTACCTACCGTAAATGAGTCCGTGCATTTCAATGGATTGTTGGAAGCCTTCAACAATTATCGAGGATTCCATTGAGGTTGAAGAACCGCTGTAGTTTTTAAAACATTCATGCCGTTTTGCGTCCTCATTCCGCTTTTCTGCTCTAGCACATATACAACAATATTTATTTTTAACTGCCATAAACAAAACCTGACCAAATTTTCTGCCTATTATGGTTGCAGCTCCTGATAACGCAGCATAGTTAGTTTTATATGAGCGTTTACACCAACAACCATCTAAAATTACATCAATAATAGGTATGCCGTCTTTACTAATATTGCCATCTTTAATAGCTTGTTCTCTTTCCCGGACTCCTGCTTTTTTCATTTCGTCCCATGCAGTCACCTCCCACTCATCACATACTACATCCTGATACCTTTTATACCTTTGTGCGGAAATGGTGGGCAAATCAAGTGCAGATGTTATTTGACTCAATTGAGCAATGCCACAACCAGCTGCCACTGTCCCTGCGACAGCCATTTTATTCAAATCGTGCGTCAAATTCTGGATTTGGAATCTTTTTTGGCACATTAAACATTTAAACGTAAAGGTCGACGATAAACCAGAAATTTTTTCATGTTCAAACTCTATGGTATGAAGACCGCAATCAAAAAGAGATGCGTGGCTTGAAATCATCTTCAGTTCATTAAAAAAATATTTGACATCGATAATTCGGTGTCCAGTTATGTTTGAAGTTTCGGAACTCTGAAAAGAAGGTTACTAAGGTTAAGGTTGAAACATCAAGTTGAGCAAATTGACAGGTTTTTAAAAACGAAGTTATTTAGCTGTTGTTTTATAATTTTATCGACACAGAAATAGGACCACTCAAAATAGTTTTACCAAATTGTTGTAATTTATCATTGAAAATATTTTACCGCATATTTTACAAGCTATTGACATTAATGTTTTCCATACAAACAACGCTATTTGTGAATATTTAAAAAATATAACGACCGGTTTGTTACAGTGCGCCCAGCTTATCTCTGAAATGGCAAAAATTGGAACTAACGCCGCCATG
Organism: Hesperia meskei straton; assembly: GCA_018248915.1. Lineage (NCBI taxonomy): Eukaryota > Metazoa > Arthropoda > Insecta > Lepidoptera > Hesperiidae > Hesperia > Hesperia meskei. Next base: position 5,726 of record DWJQ01000109.1, on the reverse strand, counting down.
TTAAAAAGTAATTCATAAGTAGGTTGTGGTCATTCATCTGTCAGTTACTAGTGTGCAATGATTGGTCAAATGCGTCTGACAGCGCCTCTTTCATTTCAATCTTAAGTTGGGTTTACTATAATACCTACTTCAACGTCAGCTACATATGGGCGCGGTTCATCATGCAGATTTGACGATAACTGTGAACCTGTGGATATATCGGCATCATGCAACAGTTGAGTTTCAAATCTGAAATAAATAAATAATGTTACCAATGTCAACTTCAAATGTGGTTGTAATTTTATTTTAGATGATATATCTTTTTAATTCACTACTCAGTACGTGTAGTATTTTAAAATGAGATGATTAGAGGTTGGTTGGTATATTTCAAACATATTTGTGATATAATTGATGACCCGAATGGCGCGATGGTTAACACGCCGGATCGCTGTTTCGGGAGTCCTGGATGCGATTCCCGGTGAGGGAATTTTAATGATGAGTTTAAATTTCCGTTTTCGGTTTGAGTGTCTACTTGTCATATGTGTTGTGACAACCCTGGTGTACGTACGTCGCTAAACCGGAAACAATAAACAACAAGGGCCATAAACATGTCAAGCGAATAGTAAAACAATAGACGTGGCCTTGTCGCGATCGTCTCGGCAGTAGGCGCCACGACGGTTGGACCTTATGACATTAGTCATAAGGTCGAAAGTCGATTGCAAGGTACAACTACCGGAACATTCTAGAAATGGCATGTCTGGTGCGTGAGTGGTATAAAAGGGGCACTCGGTCGACTGCGTGGCATTCTAGTTTCGGAAGCGAAACCGGGAAGAACAACGATACCTACGAGCGATACCAGCGAGAAGTGAAGTGATTTCTACGGGCGATACAAGATCGACGAGTGTGTTTACGAGTGCGTGCATAGTGTTTTGGTGTGTACGTGGTGTAATTGTGTATCGACAATGACAAATAAAGTCTTTGTGGTACATTCTGGCATTTTCTCGAACCCAGTACTCATGACACGTAACATTGTTATACATCGCACCCACGACACATGGAATCCTAGTGTGGGGTTATGAGTGTGTAGCGTTATAAAAAAATCAGGTTCAAACACACGGGTTACTTTACGATATTTAACTTTATTGCCCAATTGCCCTATCCTAAATATTTGATTGCTCCGAGTAGTTAAACCCGTGTTTAAGGATTCAAACGCATTGTTTTAAGGCAAAAATGCTGTGGGTACTTACAAATCATTGTTTTGAAAAGAGTGAGTGGAATTAAACTGGATGTCTAAGCTTTGCAACATAGGGGTTGGAGTCACCACTCTATAAATATTATTATTTGTTTCTTCTGTGTTCTTTGTACTGAAAAACAAATGTTTTTGATAAAACGGGTTAAAATGCTTGTTTGGTTTTGGGTTAATAGTGAACCAACATTTTATTTTAATTAGATATTTCTATAGGTATACAAAGTCAGTCTTATTAAAAATAGAGAAATTAGTCACAAAATACAATACAAATAATATATTTCATTTCAGTGTGCGTAAGTTTTGTTAATTAAATGGATTTATATTCTACTAGCTGAACCGGTAGACGTTGTTCTGCAATATTATATTACCTACTAACTGACCCAGCAGATGGCGTCCTGCTACAATCTACATATACGCCATGAAAATCTCAGACAAACATACAGTCAGAAAAAATGAGCTTCTGTTGGCTCTAAGAATACCTTTTATACATTTTTCTCAAATGGGTACAGACATTGCCCACTTTCATTTCTATTATAGACGAGTTGAGTCCGCAACTAGTAAATCCCGATCCCGCGAGAATTTTGAGATAAGCCTAAATATTGTTTCACAACCTCCGTTCCGGACATTAGCCCGGACAAACAAACAGACATACAGAAAGTCAAAAATTTAAAAACCGGTTGGTTGTGTTTTAGTGTCCAGGTCGAATTTCCGGAATTTATAAATTGTGAAATTTTAAATTTGTTCCTTTGTGTTTTAAAATCGTTTAAATAACTATAGGCACTCGAAAAACTACTTATTTTGAAATCATATACCATTCAACTTTATTTATATGTGTTTAATATTAATAAGTATAATTAATTTTTGTTAAAACTGGTGAACAATAAAGAGTATTTGTATTGTATTGTATTGTACAGTGGAATCCGTTTATTGTCAAAAATACCAAGTAATTTTGATTTTACAGGTTCCGATAAAATGTCGACTGCCTGTGACGTCAAACAATACCGCGTCGCGCGGTTACAACTTGTGTTACTTCTAAATCGAAAACTAATTGATGTATCGAAATAGGTTGTAATTATTTTATAAAGTACCTATTTTATATGAAAACTAAACTATATAGTGTAATTAATTATTTTTCTTTCTTTCTTTCTAATTATTCATAATAAGCGGTGTCATGATAAACGGATTCTACTGTATAGGTAGGTACCTATAGATAAACATAAACTAACACATAGTATGACACGGGCTCATTGCAGCATGAGCGGTATGGAAAAAAAGTATTATACAACATCCACAGGTACCAACAGGTGGTAGGTACATAAGTACAATATGAAGATCTACATAAATTATGTAGCTACTTACGTTATGGCTCTCATTTTACGAGCTCTCTCCTTCAATATGGTCAAATGTTGTTTCCTACTAGTTATCTTGCTTTTAAACTTCCCCATCTTTTAAATGAAACCTTTATATATTATATACAATAGTAAAGCTATTAAACTGTATTTATAGGTACGTACTCCTCTAAACAATTTTGACTTCTAGAATTATCTAAAGAACAGAAGATAGCACAGATGATTTACGTCCGTTGACCGTGAATTCAGCCGACTACTGAAGCGTCAGCGTTGCGTTGATGCGAGCGCAGCCGCGTTATTGTTCATAGTAACAAAGCGTCGGCGCGGCACGATCAAAGGCTCCGTCCGACACACGAAACGCAATGCGTCAAAAGTCAAAACGCGCCGTGCGGACGCTCACTAAGGTGGCCAGCGCCTGCCGGGTCGCAAAAATAGTTATAGATAACTATCGCTTCGGTTCGGGACACTTGATTTTCCGCTCGTTTTAGTCATATATGGACTATTCAAAACATAATTATTGCTTTTTACAAAAAAAACCGACTTCAACCTTGACACTCGCCAGATGGCGCTCAATTCAACATGTAGGTGTAAAGTTCTCGTCACTACAAATTAATCAAGCCCAAATACTAGATAACTGCAGTAAATCGTTGAGGAGTTCCCTAGACTGTCTTTCGGCTTCATCAGATCGACTCCAGACCTTCATGAAATGGTAGCGCTTTAATGTACCTACTTATGATAACATGACCAAACACACTAGTCGTCCATACAATTTTCGAAAGTTCCCCTCGATTTCTCTGAGATGCCATCATTACCTACCTACCAGAAATCAATAAAAAAGCAAATAGAACCTTTTATTACGAATTATTACGAACGTATTACGTGTGCTTACAGTTTATATTCGAATCGCCGAGCATATGGAATTGCCACTCCCCGCTAAAACCACATTTATTACCTGTGTTTAGAGTTTAATTTAGCTTGTGAGTAAAATTTACTAAGCGCATTTTTCGATTCCGCCGTCAATCTTAAATGTATCTTAATCGCATGGGTGGAAGGCTGACATTCGTGTGCCATGCAATTATAACGAATTTCAGATCGAACGCGAACGGAGTACCTATAGCTCGCATTTGTGAGTGTGTGTGCGTTGCCATTTAAACGAATTCCGTATTCTTCGCAAAAGGACTATAAATACAAAATATGTTTATTTATACCTACATTTTTATTAGATGAATAAGTATGCATTAGATTAAAGTTAACTTTAATAATTATATATTAAATTATAATTATGTCACCTTTATTACGCGAGGTTCATTATAAAATAAGAATGATAAAATGATATAATAACTACACCTAAGGTTGCTTGTGTGCCTGGCTGCTATGAACAACACACTATACAAGAATACAAACACCCAAACTGAGAACAGAAATCTAAAATCATCATTTTATGACGTGCTGCTTCGCTGGGAATCCAACCCAGGACCCTTAGAACGGCGATCCAGCGTGTTAAAAATTGCACTATTCGGATCTTCATAAAATGTATTGTATTATTTTTATAATATTAGTATTTTAAGTATTATATAATATAAATGTTTATTATTTACAAGTTTAATATGTATAATATTTATTTTATATTATTAATATTATAATTTAATGAGTTAGTTTTACGCAGGCAGGCTTTTAGGTATTTATAGACCAGGTGAGCATCCAATGTTTTGCAGAGTCTTCTATGTTACGTTGGCCGCGAAATTCAAACTTGATTCAATAGTAGCACAAAATTTACGAATTAACTGTTTTAAATGGTCGTATTTACAATATTGCTGTTATTTAAATATATTTAATTGAATACAGTAGTAAAACAGTAACATTAGACCCCATAACATAATTTTTATTCACACGAGAGAAACAATTCGATTACGAAAATTTACCACATTTTTTTAACAAAACGAGCGTGCGTTCACGTTGAGTCTACCCAGCGGAGTGAGGGGAGCGTTCTAAGCGCGCTAAATGTCATTGACGTAAGTGCCAATTGCATTTTATTTTTTTCTTTCAAAACTGATTCCGTTTTTGAGATTTCCATTCTTATGAAAACTTAGCTTTCATTGTTTACTATGTTTTAAAAATATTATCATCAACTAATTGTTAAAACTTTCGTAGTAAACTTAAAAACCAAAACTATTTGGACCTAACTTTACGATTTTTTTCTATCGAGAAAACTTCACATTTTACTGTTTTTGCTCTTATGAGATTCTTTATTTTATAGTGAAGATACATATATCTAAATATCGGAGATATAGACAGTAAGCTTTAAGTATAAATCTTAGATCTAAAAGTACCATATTTCGGTTGTAGCGCCTTAACAATTATTTTCGTTTATGGTATGGTATGAAAAACTTCTAATAGGTATACATCGCTACTGCTTATTTTTCGTGATACATTTCAATCTAACATCAAGATTTGGCAATCAATTCGGGAAACTTTTGGTCCGTTCCTATTGATCGTAGCGTCATGTAATATATCCTATAACCTTTCTCAAAAAATGGACTATTCAACCGCAAAAAAGAATTCAATTCGAACCAGTTATTTTGATATTAGCGCGTTCAAACAAACAAACTTTTCTGTTTTATATCGGTAGTATAGAAGTATACTTAGATTAGGCATTCGAAACATCTACCGCCGCGCTGTCGCCGAGTCAGTTGCTAGTGCTAGTTGCTACGTGAGGCGCGGTGTAGCAGACAGCAGTACGTAGGAGTGGCATCTTGGAGTATGTATGTTACTTTAAAAGCCCGAAGTATGGCGAATCCTAAGATTTACCAGCCAATCTTTTACACTCTTAAATACAATAAGTACAGGGTCCGTATTAACTCTATATTAACTCCGTATTGACTCTTAATTCCAGACAGTTTACTTTCACAACGTTTAACTGTCTGGAATTAAGAGTTCATAATAAGGGGGCAGATGAGTACTTACTAAAATTTATTTTTCATCCCACCTATTAGGAAAAGACGACTTGGTTCGCCTTTAAGTGCGCCCAAAGTTGGTGTTTTCTACCTATAAGAAGATAGAATAATGTCATCAACATAGAATAATGTTGCCAGAGTAAAAAATGTTTCCTATTTTAGTAGTAACTGGTTATTTTCGGAATATTCCCACAT
>DWJQ01000108.1:0-18660 GCA_018248915.1 Hesperia meskei straton | reverse complement strand
GTACGATCCGTACGATGCGGATCAGTGGACGCACTTGTATGATTTTCTATACAAAGAATACTACGATCCGTTTAATGTTTAATGTTTTTACGCCTTAGGTACGATGAAACTTTAAAGTTAGATCTTCAGCTATACAACTTCTAAAACCGCATCAAATTTTATACAGTAGCTTTTGCGTGATGCTCGGACAGACAGACGAAGACAGACAGACGAAAGTTTTAAAACAATATTTTTGGCTTCTATCTATTGCTATTATGAAGATTCTGTATATATTTTTTCTCAAATACATATTTACTATCTTTCAAATATATCTATGTATAGAGGTAAACCGGTTACATTATTAGTTTGAGTATCGATAAGAATACACTGTTTTTCAATTTGCCGTCTGTTTATGAAAGCAGTGTAAAATTGTAACATTTTCTGGCGCGCCTGTATCTCTTTAAATAAAGCGTTGAAGTGGGTAATTATGTGTATGATCACACTCACTTTGTCCCCTGCAACGCGCACAACCGCCCCTGCATTACTCTCATTCGCATGCATTTCAGCTGAAAATAGCGCTGAATATGCGTCACACAGTCGTGACTGATCTCACCATTACTTAAGAGAATAATTTTGCTCGGTTATGCCGACATTGAGTGAATCAATACGTGTACAACGTGTGCGTTGATATGGGGGCACAGTAGTGCCCCCGTGCCAAGACGAGCGAAGCACTCGGGCACTACCTACCTTTTCTCGAAATGCTTCGTCGTATTTTTGAACCCTCATAACTTCGGTTTACGATATACCCGATCGTTCAAATTCTCAGGGTATGACGACAGTGATAGAGTAATTAAACGCACAAAGTTTCAATTACATAGCTGTGATACTTAAGATTTTATGGATATCTAAAATATGCCGATTTGGTAACTGACTCACTGATGATTTACTTTTTCCATTCATATTAAATTTTTGCTCACAACGAACCTACGATACGTTGTTATAATTTTGAATTCACGTTGACACTGAGGGTCATCGGCGTCTGAAAATATGTATGACTTGTTTTAACTATTTATTGTAAACATAAGAAAACATTACCCATATTGTATTTTGTAAATGATCAAGGTTCCACCAATCTGCACTGGAGCAGTATAGTGGAGTGTACTCTAGGCTCAGCTATGCTCATGCCTTAGCTATGAGGAGACCTGTACCCTGTAGTTGGCCACGAATGGCTTGAAGTCAAAAACCTAACCAAGGTGCATACGAATACGAGGGATAAATCTTCAGATAAGCTAATGAAGCAGGTTCGATGCGTGGGTAGTATACAGCCGAAAACATTAAACTTGATCTCTATGCGTTATTTATGTACCTCCTACGTTACGCTTCAAGGTTAAAACGTGCATATGTCGCAACGTTGTAAGTTATATTATTGTTGTTGTTGCATAGATCGCTCTCACGTTCTGTTTACGTCATGCAATGTTTTAAAATACAAATTGAATGGATACAAAGGGTTGGTAACACTGAAACTTTTAGGATATTATGAATTTGTAGCTTGAAGCGCTATGTGCCTTTTTTTGGATGGACAGGTCAAATGCAAAAATGCAGCTTACAACTTTTAAGGAACAATAATTTACATGACACGGCTTTATTTCAATTGGATAACATGTTTCCTTTGATACCTTCTGCTTTTACAATGGAAAGACTATTGTAATGTGGAAAGCTGTTTCTTTAGGAAGCAAGCTGTCAATGCAGTTCTTTATGCATAATAATGCACAATAACTTTCCCAGTATTTAGTGGTCGAGCCTGGTTGCTAAGGCCAAGGTGTCAAGTGTCGGCGCCACAAAGCGGTGCATCTCTGGTGTTGAATGTTTGCTTTCACTGCCCATCTGAATACTCGAAACTTTACACCCACATACCGGACGATAAACAAACGAGACCGGCGATTACATATCGCCTACGTAGGCTTTGTACGGACGATTCAAGTTTAATATATCGTATAGAACACCAAGTGAAGACATTTCCATTTGATTTAATATAATTCTTCCAGGTTTTGATTTTTATCTGGACTCTTCTTAAATTTCATACCGAGTCAGTAAAATAAGTAGTTTTGGTCTAAAGCGTAGTGGTGCAGATTTGAAGCTTAAGTATACAGTCACAAAAATAATAAAACAATTTAATTAATAACGGAAATGCGTATCTCAAGTGGTTTCATACAGTTTGCATGCAAAAATGTGATAGCGTTAGATGACGGTTTGGGTGCGTTTATATACCTATCGGGATCTCTTTCTGCTCCCTCGACCCATTGTACGTGATCATACCTTATTTGCATCACAATAACTTTGCCTTGGCTTGGTGCCATATTCAGGGCAACAGGGTATTTTCAGCCCTTGTCAAATCCGACATTTCAACGCAATCGAGTGTTACATTTTGAATATCGAATCTGTACCAGTCACAAAGTTTCTGAGAAGTTTTCATATTTTTATTCGTTTTCACTACAAAATGCAACTGGTAACCTTAACACTTTTACGTAAATATTTTGTAAGTACCAATGCTCCGGTGGCGGCGGTCCAACGCCATATATACAAAATTACGGTAAGGCACAAGCTTTATGCAAGTTTATCAGTCTGAAAAGGCGTTGGAACACTTGCTTTAAGTAATATGCAATATGTAATAGTCTATTAGGGTAGCTTTTTGGTATCGTACATAAATGTGTGAAACACTTGTAATCAAGGTGGTGTGAGTGTGAGTGGCCTGAATTATATAAAAAATATACGAGGAAATTCAATCAAGTAATCGGCTCAATCAAGCAGATTCAGACATGTTAATAATGGGATCAAATGGGATGATCAGTAATTGGACTGTAACAGCCATAAAAGGTGTTAAAAAGCTCCAATAAATTGCCGATGAAACACTGGCCCTCCTCACGCCATTTGATTGGTCTTAATTGGAATATTTGATAGTTATTTATGGTCGACCAAAATTAATGTGTCAATCAAAGTAGATTTTAAATTTGATAAGCTTTACGCTAAGTATTGCATGTTAAAAGAAATTGAGAAAGTGATGAATTGAAGTCGTTTGCATTTAATTATTTTGCAATGTATTTGGAGGTCGGGAATTACAGCGAAGATTAATATTCCGGGTCATCATACTTACGATATCCTCGGGAGCTATTCATCAAAAAGATTTCTGCGGTACGCCCGAAATTAGGGCAGCCGAAGGCAACGTGATATTGCTTAGGAAACATCGGTACAGCACAGTCAGTGAACAGTGGAATATACGCTTTATTTTGAAACAAATATGCGGTTGTATTAGACTTACATAATTTGTTACGAAAGTTCTAAGATGAGGTGTACACAATTTACGACAATAATGATAGCTTAGTGGTGTCATTGACAGACTTACCCACTAAGGATCGAAGTTTGATATCTAATCTCCTGAAAAATCATTACTATCATTTGCTTCGGCGTAGCATTGTTATCCATTCACGATATTTAACGAAAGTTACAAAAGCTATCTGATTTTTTATTTTTTTAACGAGGTACAAAAGCTATCTGATTTTTTTCTTTTAAATTCTTAAAGATGGGTGAATTCTACTTATCTTCATTTAACCAAGGAACAGGCTAACAACATAACAACGGCCTTAAATCTTTTCATTATGAGATGAGATGCAGATGAGATAAGGTTTATGTACATAATAATTGTAAAATCTTCATCTTATGGCTGGTGGTAACAATAGTGTGACCGGTAGCAAGGATCCTACCTAAACCTTTTGTCGTCCCTCGGTAACTTTTCGAGTTAAGAAAGTCCTGGAAACTGTTAAGACTTCTAGATACCTTAGGGACTGCTCGTTCATTACTCAAACAAGGCACAGTCGGTGTTCACTTAAGATTCCAGAGTTTTCGCATAATTTTAATGCCGATGGGGTTAAAATCTCAACTTACGTACCTATAAGTTGAGCATTTCCCCCAATTACTAACCAAAAGATGAGCAAAATTAATATCTATTTATCTCAAAAATTTTCAATCATAATATTTATTTACAAAGTTAAAGTATAAAATGGACTGTAAAAGTGTAAATATAATCTGTTACAAGACCCTCTTTAAATAATAATTTCACCATATCCAGCGGTTTGGACTCGAACTGCCTGCTTTCTTATCGAAAGTCTTGCATAATTCATATTTTTATCTCGTGAAACAAAAACAAACTTGACAACCACGAACCAAGTTACTTAAATTTTTTTTTACTCTCTCGGGCAATGTGTATTTAATATCGCTTAAAGATTGTAAGTTCTTTAAATGTTTATTAGTTAATATTTTTAAATACTGCGAGGTACAATGCTGGAACATAATTATGTTAATGCTGAAATGGTTATTTAGAAATATATAGGTATGGAAAACTTAACTAAAGTTAAATTAAAAACTGTCTTAGATCACGGCTAGGTAGAAACTAAGAGTTACAGTGAACCAATCTACAACTTGGGACGGCGCTGCGCATGGCAACGTACTTCGCCGGAATTTTTCAAGTTCTTTGACATAAAAAGCAACCATAATGAGAACTGAAGCGCGCATCTGTTTACATATCATAGACTATAAATATTTGGTAGTATATCAGTAAGCGAGCTATAGAGGTTAGTAGACAAGCGACAAAGTATCGAAGTCTGTAGCAACCGCATCGGTCGACAATCGATATCGATATCTCGTTGCTGTTGACTTACGTTGATTACGTTACGACTTACGACGCATGCATTCGCACGCACTCCAAATGTTTAATTTGATAAATAGTTACGCAAGCACTTGAAAAAAATACATTACTTTTATCTATTTTCTTTAATCTTTCATGTTTGTTGGCTTCCTGTTTAAATTAGAATTAGATCATCAAATCGTACGTTGAGTTGAGATTCACGGGCTGAGTCTTATAACAGAGCACGTATTTCTGCTAGTAATTGCTAGAGCCAAGCGGTTTAAAAGTGGATTGATTAAGGGTAAACCCAAGTGCAGCCCGCTCGCCTCAAACATTAAGGACTTAACGACTCTTATCTAATAACAACTGGAATTCGTAGATTAAGCCGCCCTTTGAAATACGGAAGTGCTCAGCAAATTTTGCTACGGGCCTTCATTCAACTGCCTAGTTGGCAAAATATGTAAATGATTAGTCGTTAGAGTTAACAGAGTTTTCTCACTACATTAAAATTGAATAGAAACAGTTTTATTTTATTGTTATTAATATTTAATCAAACTGCAATTTGAATGCATTAGAGGAAGTCCTTTGTGTTTTGGGGTTAAAAAAAGTGGAAAGTGCAACACGTGTCAGGCTTGCCGTCGCGCTCGGTTCAGTGGGCACGGCACGGCAGGCCGCAGGTGGCCGGTAACGGTCACAGGCCTCGCTGGGAAGCCTTGCGAATACCGTCGCCAAATGCACAGGGCAGAGGGGCCCAGTTTATTGAACGCGAGCTCTTTGAATCAACTTAGCTATTCGGCTATGTGAGCATGCTGCATGCAACAACTTCCAAATAGGTAGGTAATCCGATCTTCATGAAAAAGCGGGGTTGCTAACTCCGGTGGAATTTTAGAATTCGTGCGCTTAATTGGTGCAATGAACTGTTAATAGAAAAATAAACCTCATCGTAGGTAGATGACCTGCCGATTCCAGTGAGAAGAGTCTGCTTTGAGGGCACCCTACTTAAAAAGTATGGTGCTTATGATGCGTTCCAACTAGCTACCTAGCTACTTAGGTGGCAACCGGATGATTTTGCAATTCGTTAAGTAGGTACGTCGGTACAGACGTTAGTGAATTTCGGTTTAATGAAACAATGCGAACTTAATAATTACTACAAGCGTTGGGTATTGTCGGAGATTCGGTGCTCGTAGATTCCAGTCACGATAAACGCAATTGCATGATATCGTTGAGCTGATCAGAAAACAGCCAAAAATGAAACGAATTTTCAAGTAAAAAGTATAAGCGCTGGGCTATAATAGTCCTCACTGATCGTGCCGTGAGCTTGAAGCATAAAAAGTGATCACTTCATTGTTGCCAAGCAAACTTTTTTCAGTTTCTGTAGCAATAGACCTATCACGTAAGCGAATAATAAATTTCATGGAAAACTATTTTAAGCTTAAACGACTGGTAGTTTTGTATACCTTCGCCTTCGGAAATATTTTGGGGATGTCCATTTTATTTTCGAATAAAGTTATTTAATATGTAATAAGTAAGTTACACTTTACGAATAGAATGCTTCGAGTACCAAGTTCGTCATATGTCCAGCAGAACACTCCCCTGAGCCATACCAGTTGCACTCGCAAATATGGTCATTTGCGCGCCAACCTGCCTTACCTTAACGGTCTGCTACATACTCCTGTACACCCAGTAGTCGTACAAATTATTGCGGCTTGTCCACAACATAATGTGTTACACGCATAATGTTTATGTAAGTACCTATCTGTAATAGGTCTGTCTTCTGTAGTACACAGTAACATTGTTACTAGACCGAATTAATCTGAAAAGTAAGAATCCTACGTACCTACCTGCTCATTTTTTATGTTTAGAATTCCTTTTATTTACAAGTTCTTTATGTATATTTCAAACTTTTTAGCAATCCCACTGACATAAAAATTAGTAAAAAATTATTCTACAACTTCTTGCTAGCAAAATCTCAATATTTTGTCCACCACGCGGCTACAAATGAAAGCTTTTCAAATAGTATTAAGGCATTTGCTATATTGATATTTATTCTTGTGATAATAAAACATTAATAATATTGTGGTTAGTTACGATCGCAACGGGCACTGTTAAATGCATGTTAAGTCACGATACGTGGATCGAACCACCTCGCCTGTCTCGAATAATAAAATGCTCACGCGAGTTTTAGACAGTCGACAATAGGGTAAGCTCACCCTTCACTGGGGCCTCGTTTTATGGCTTTTAACAATTTGGTAAGCTGCACTGATTGTCAGACGGCAGCTGCTCGCGGTAACAGGGATTAACGACATAAATTACATTTTTTAACATGTTTGTCAAGGTGTCTCGCGATAAGATTTGGTCGGAGCACCTTATCGAGAAAAGCCATGTTTTCTACTCTCAAGTACCTATCTGTAACATATGCTCATGCTCTTATATCAATTTAGTCCTAGTATATTCAGATGGGAACAGACAATAAAATTGAATTGCATTTTAAGGGCAATAAACATTTATAATTTTAGTGCAGTTCATTGATGATTTCCATAACATTACTAGTTTAATTGATCTTAGGTTCTTAATGGTGAGTTCGACCGATGATTTCATCTGACCTTATAAACATGCAACTTTAGACCTGCACACTGTTATCAAATTGTGAAGAATCAGTCCTCCAGTTAAGAACGAAAGAATTTATTATCTCGAGAACGAGATGACCGGATGAAAGAATTTGTGAATGGACCAGCCGCGAGTTTCACGCCCATAAACGGTCAATATGCGTTCGAGCTTAAAATCGTCTGCCGAAACCAGTAACGGCGAGTTGGCCAGCGACAAGGTTCGTTCACCGCGGCAAACTACCACGAATAAATCATCTGCAAGTCTGCAACCATTAGAACCGTGAGTTAACACGGGGGCATTCACTGATATTTTGGATATTAAGAGGTGATAGATTAGTGCTCAGGTCAGTTTTATGTTCGGGGCGCCTGGGATCTTACTTATACCACTTCTGATTTATCGAAAGATTAAGTGCATAATGTTAAATTAATTACTGCTAGTTTCAAGGAAGGTAATTCAAATACTTTTTTATGTCAAAACTTTTAAAATGGTGAAGTCAACCAACACTTGATCTGCTTGCACGTTGGTATATTTTGGACCAGTAATAATCTCTCGAATCCTTAACCGGTTATAATTACCGACGTTAAAGCGACAATCATTCCGTGTATCATTTTTCAGATAACGAATGACAGGAATATGAACTCTAGCTACATAATGAAGGGGATTATTCTGTGGTAGAGGTACTGAATTGGTGTAGCGTAAATTAAATGTAATGATGCGGTATTTCATCAGAGTATAAACTTGTATCGATATGGTAACCAAAGTGGAGCGGAACAGCGGATGTAATAAGATTTTATAAATGTCATGAATAAATATTACGCTGTTTAATAATTCAAGAAAAGAAATAAGCTTTTCTCAGCAATAAAAATCACCATAATACAGCACAACTTAAGGTACGTTGATCTCTATATCATAGGATTTCACAGGAAGATCAGTTATATTATTATGTACGAGTAGATCATTTTCTGCAAATATACCTATAGTATACATATAAAAAACAGTCAGTTGGAAGATTTACTAGATAATCTTGAGTAGATACAATATGTAAAGATTTAACATTGACGTAACTTTTATAATTTCTTATTTTGCTGAATTACCTTTTACAATTCCTTGTCTTTACATTGTGAATATTGTGATCAATATAATCAACTTCGGTTAACTTATTTAGGTCAACATTAGGAAAAGTTTTCTTTGTTAACAATATCACAACAGTGATACAAAAATTATCAAGGTAAAATTTAGCTAAGCGAAGAACGTCCGCGTCCAATCCAAAACGTAACATCTTCCGCTTATATTTACGTCATTTTTAATTTGATACCGTACACCAGTAGAGCATAATGTGGCATCAAATTTACAAGTACGTCATAAAAATTACACCGTTGAGAGGGAGCCGAGGGGTTCAGTGAATAACTAGCGATCGTAACTAAGAGGCAGGTGTTACAACCTACTTTGAATACTTCGACGGCACCGCCATTCTATTCTTTCCGTTCAACGGATATCAGGAACAATGTGGAACCCTAAGTCAAATGTACGGTCTATTTGTTCCCATAAGTTTCTGTTACAACGGTCACCGTGCTTGAGATTTCAATTCCCGACCGTTACAGCCGCGAGTATTTTCGGACGAGAAGTTGCTGATGTCAAATTATTTTGCTCTGTTATTATAGTTTGATTTTTTATTTGATATTAAGACATTACCTATTAAAAACTGCTCATACTGTTTGCTCGTGCTCAGCAACTAAATGATTGCCCTTTTCGTCTGCTTGATTTTGCTTTATGGTGGTTGGTTGCTCTTGTACGATTGTGAGAATTTTGCCTGACGTCTTTTATTCAACTTTCAGATGTTTGAAGGCGTTTAGGTTGCAGTACTGGAAAGCTAGTCAAAGGACAGCTGGAAGTATCTCGAGCATTTGAAGCAATTTTCTTGAACCATCTTTCGCGAGGTTTCCTATGTGTGTATTTACATAAATATTGGGGACTACACGACAGAAAAAACGGTTTATAAATATTATAAGGGTACAAAACGATACATTATGTAGATGCGATATAGTATGTAAATAAGCGATAGCAATATTAAGACCTTGCAAATAAGGAAGTCAGGTTTGTTTATTTTTTGCGTTCCATTTCCCACATCATAACAAAACGTTATGCATAAAATATTGTCGCGCAACCGGCACTGGCGACCCGGTGAGAACCGCAAGAGAAATAAAAATAAATCTTCATTATTTTCAAAACAGCCTCCATTCGTATCATCTGTCGGTGTGCGTTCACGGTCTGCATATATACTGCTGAAGAGTACCACTCGCGACGTGAATGGCATCCTTATCTCCATCACACTACTATCGCAAATTTTACCTTCATTTATACCGTCACTGTACTCGGAGCTCGGACATGACTCACCTTTATGTTGTTAGTTGCCAGGCTATACTTGATTGTTTAAACTGCCGTGCAAGTGCAATTATTGCATTTATTTTTCTTAGCGCGACACGAATTTCATTCCAACTCCAACCGTTTATAGCTATCGTTATTACACAATTCAAATTGATGGGCGATAAGATATACGAGCCTCGTGATATTAAGTTACATTAAATATGCCGCCATTTTACTACTGAATACGACGCACTTATGTTCGAAATAAACGTTACTACCGTAACGAATGGTACATCAATACAATATTGTAAATTAAAAATTTACTTTTATTCAATGTGCACTACCTATGGATTTTTATGGGAATAGTCAACAACGGAGGAGACGGGCCACATGGTGGTAAATTACCATCGATACCAATCAATAACACCGTCCCAGAAGTATCACGATGTATCTTCGCGCTCACAATCGAGTTTACTCGTAGGTACATGTTCGTAGTGCTCGGGCATTTCAAGTACTTAATAGAACGTTCTCGTCATACACTATCTTCAGTTTGACATTTTATTAAGATGTATCTTATTGTTGCTAATGTGAGAATGACAAACGAAATCATCGACATCATCAACAATTTGTGCATGAGTATTGGAGGTAAAATACTAAAGGAAACTTGGAAAAATAAGTTTAGATCGGCGTTCCTTTCGTTGCGAAATCTCTTCAGAATGTTCAGAAACCATTTTTGTATTGTAATATACTTGATTTCATCATGTTGTTGGCTGTATTATAAAAAGACTGAGATTTGCGTAAGTCACTCTATATAATGAACAGCGTAAAACAATGCGCCGAAAAGTTTAATTGTTGAATAGATCTCAGACGGAGACCCCCGACCTCTTGACCTTTCTATTGAATACAAGCTCTCGTAACACTGCTTGGTAGGGTTAGATTAATTAAAATTATTATAAATACAACATTGTTATGTAGATATCATACATGTAGTTGCATTTGTTCATGTACTTGTAAATATCGTGACCCTTCCATTTAACCTTATAAAATGAGTATATATAAAGGACTTAACTGATGTAATCGTATAAAAAATATATCTAATAATGGGAAAATACATAATATAAGGATTGTATTGCCTGAAGTTGTCGAAAAAGATTCAGAATGTGTTTTCAAGAATTTCGTTCGAATTTCGTCTCGTTAAAAATAGCTAAACCTCTTTGAAGGCGGTTTTGACCGATGCGTTGTAATGAGTAACATTTAGTGTTTGCGTTATTTTCAATTGGTACACATATAGCCCAGATATGTTAATTAAAAAAAGACCCTTCTATTACCAACATTCATGGACGTCATAATTATAGAATGAGCTTTCCCATATAAACCGATCGTTTTGATTAAACGGACCGCTCTCATGCATATTGCAGTAAGATCGGTTCATTTATATTGCAAGCGGATGTCTCATGGAACTTTCTTGGTTCTGGAATTCTTAAAGTTGATTGCCTTCTTTTGAATACAAGATGAAAGTTCCAAGACATCGTTGTAGAATGTTTGGGCGACTATGTTCAATGCACGACTTTATTCATAGTTCAAAAAGCTAGACCCTACAACAAAATGTTTTAGACAGGATTTGAATTTTTCTTTATTCACTTTTCATGTGAGAGTAGGTAAGTGTACTTGTAGGATTAAGGCCATACCTGATTTATGTTACAGAAGGGGAAATCATTCATTTTCAGAACTTCTTATATTTATATCCATTATTTTCGTATGTTAGCCATCACTGACACCATTCGGTAATTGTGTTATGAAACAATCACACGTAAAAGCCATTCCACTAATATACCTACACAAACAGTTGCAAGAAGACAGTTGTTTATAGAATGCAATGAGAAAAGGTTAACAGGTTAATTTACGAGTTATATCAGTTATATGATAATATACCTAATATTAATTAATAAGAGTAATTATTATTATCAGTAATTAAATCAATTCGTTTAATTATGGTTTAATTTTATTTTTCAATAGAAATGTCGACGTACATTATATTAGGTGATAAATTGTTATGTGAAATAATAAGTACTTTACGAGTTCTTCTGTAAACAACAGATTAATTAATTCATTCATTTCTTCTGTAACTAGAAATAAAATATAATCCAGTTATTTCCCGTATTTTATCAATGAATATCTTGGTCAGGATATATCGTATCCCATAAATCATTTCTATCGTCTAATTGAATTACATTCCCATGTCTAATAGCATCATCTGGTTCGTTCGTCGCCTCGAGAAAAAGTTGTTAATGTTTCATCAGATTGAATAATACACGTGTTGCTTTTGCTGCAACTTAAATGAATAATTGGTTTTAGTTTGTTACTGACACATCTGAGAAGAAATTTATTCCTGTTTATGGTGATTTTTTCACTGTTTGCAGTATTGGATATAATCGATTACAATCTAAGTAAGCCTTTCCTCAAATCCGTCATAAAGTTGTCACTGAAATGTTTATCTTGTAATTTCAGATTATTTATATTTATTTATATAATGCTAAATTAATTACAACACAAATAAATACAGCGAACAATGAGAATCGATATCTTTAAGAAAAAATCGATGGACGAACTATTATAGCTATATAGGAACGACCTATGAAGTTCTATCACAAGAACTGATGAATTAGTACAAAGTAGATAATTATAAATTGCGGGTCAATACTCAGCTCACTTAGATATTAAGTAGGAACCAAACTACTTTTGCTATGAAGGGCATTAACTACTTCATAAGAATTGGATTGATAAGACGTAAGCAGCAAAAAGTTATATACATATGTGCATAGAAGTCCTTATCAAATGCAGCGATATCTCGTGATTAGTCTGATAATAACAAAATTATAGTAGGCATACGAAGCAGTCTACCGCTATACCGATCTACCGTTAATATTACCTTAATAAGTAAGTAAGTAGTCGTAAAATAAGTAATGAATAAAATAACGTCCTTCTGCGAATAGTACATGGTCATATATGAACTCTTCACTTTATTGATTTCAAGAAACCGTCCTTAATTCAAACCTATAACGAAGTTTGTGGCCGGGAAGTCATAAACGCTATTTGCAGAAACCAATAAGCTGTAACCCCTTGCCTTGACTCGACACGTGCCTCTTTGAGACTTAAATTGGAGGCTTTATTGGCGACGAATAAATAAATTCGTCGAAAATCAACGTCACTTTAAAACAGAATGGGTAAGCAATCACGATATCGTTCAATCAGTATTCCGTTCCATTTCATAATAACTGCTATTTACTTTACAGCAATAAAAAATAGAAAGCTCAAGTCATCTAGGCATAGGCGGATATAAAGCGGGAGCAGCAGGAAATCGGTAATAAACTAAACAGCCAAAATCGACTAGGCGTGTATGTTTGTGCGTCATTGTGTGTGACAAAAGGCGATTTTTTTGAAAAGCCTGTATCTTGAACAATCACACGCTGCGCGCGCGGCGTTGCGTCGACCGCCCATTGTCCCGGAACATACTGAATAATGAACCGTTCCTGCTTTGTCCAAACTAAATATTCCAGTTTTTCGGGCACAATGTATTTTGGTGCGTGATAAAATATCGTGACTACGTCAGGAGTTATCATTACCGAATCGAAGTAGAGTCGTCCTTTTGTGCTCGAAATTCGCATAAAGTCAATTTTTACATACAAAACTAAGATTTAACCTGAGAACGCCAAAACAGATTATGCCTGGAGAGGAGAAAAAATATTCGATAACGACTTACGAAAGTTACGAAGTCAAAAAAGACTTATTTACAGTAAATTGTGTATAAAATAAAAAGGTAGGACCTAATTGTATTCGATTTCAAATGTAGAGCACCAATATCAATACTAAAGTGGAAATGTGAACTGTGAAAATGAATAGACATTTGTATGTAGGTAGTAGGTACACTACAAAATGAAACTCAATAACACAGTCAAGTACAGATCATTCTCCAAATTTTTAAATATAGGCAAAGATAAAATGAGTAAAAAGCGTCCTTTTTAAAAATAAGTTGAACAAACGATTGATTAATATAATATAACCCCACTTCCTTCCTTCCTCGCGACGTGTGGTTGAGGCACAAAGGCCAGGACTTCCGATCAGCTGTCGCGCACCCCACCTTTTTGTGTGGCTTCATCTAATATTAACTAACTACCGACGCGTGAGATAAGAAACAGGATTTTAAAGTTCAATGCGAATTTAAAATGGTAACAGACGACCTCGAACTTTCCCACGTGTAACCTTATAATTTAAAATCGGTTTCTTGTTGCCAGCCAGCTCTTATAATCTGAAGCACTTATGAGTAAGATTCCAGATGGTTACTGTCACGGCATGGTTTTACTATAGGATATATGTATTATTATAAAGCGTATTGTACTATTATAAATTTATACTCGTATAGTTATTTTAAAATTCATATATAAAAATGATGACTAGGACCTAGTATTTAATCATCGCGACCTATCGTTATCGTTATCGTCATATCGTTCAATCAAGAATAATATAGCAAAGAGCACAGCGCCGCGGCGCTGTGCTCTTTGCTATATAAGAGGTCTTTTAAAAATGTTGGTAAATAGGTAGGTACCTACTAAGGCAATTATATCAATAACTTAATAAGACGCGTAAAATCAGTTTAAATCATGTTACCCGTCATATTTACTGACTTGAATGGTTTAACGCACCGAATATTTAACAGTAATCGTAGCGGGTAATTTCGAACAATTTCAAGATTGCAGTGTTTCCGATAATAACGTACACGGACGAAATGTATTTTTTTATGGTTTTGTGCCGGCCACATTTCTGCATGTAACTGAATGACAAACAGAAAACGTTCACGTAAAATGAAATATTTCAGTCAGGATGTTCTGTGTAAATTCATTGGTATTACGGGCACACGATTCTGATTTCGAATTGTATCAGAATAAAACGTGCCCGAAATGTTTCGTTTGGCTTCCCTTACCTGTACCTGTACTATGAAATTATGTTAATAAAAGTGGAGATTCACAGATTCTGGAAATGGTAAACAACTATACGACACACCAAGGCTTCGCCCGGGTGCAATATAGTTAGGTATCTCAATCCTGAAATATATTTGGTGTAGAAGTGTAGAAAGCAAATGTTTTCTACATTAAATGTCCACAGTAACCAGTTTATTAACTTAAATAAAGAGTTTAGAGTAATATAATATTGATCCACTTATCAAAATGGCTGCCAAAGTCAAACTCACAAAATACCCAAAACATTTTTAAATCTCACAAAAGTTTTGTTAGTGTTAGCTTTAAAAGCGCCAAAAATTTAATTTTATTAACTACGAACAGTTTTTTTATCTTTCTTTACAGATAATGGCTTTAACACGTAAAGATGTAGGGGTGGTACAGAATATACCAAGTTTATTACACAAGTTGAAATATCACCAATTTGTAATAGCGCGTCATGTTGTTGTCAACAACATTTTATCGTTAGCAATAAAAATTCTTACAAATTTGGAATGCATTCAGCTACAATTTGGGTGGTTGTTATCAACAAATGTTACAAGTTACATAACTGATCTACATATGAAGAAATTATTTAAGTATAATAAATTGTTTTCATAAATAGAACGCGATAAGAAAGTAATAGGAAAAATAAATAAGTTGTAGATAGGTACTGTAATCTGGCCCATATAGCAAAAAGCCGAAGCATAAGAATATGCATTGCTTAGTTTAGTAAAACCTATTTTAAAAAGTACCTAGTAAAATATTAAGAACTTAAGTTAGTAAAGCACAAAGATGTAAAACGCTATTTGAAAATTTTAGACCAAAATTGCTTTCCTTCGACATAACACGAATAACATGACTGCATTCAAAACAATAACAAATCCTGTTAACAGTTCCAGAGCTTATCCAGAATATAAGACACAATTAAACACATCACAACAGATTGGAAATGTGGAATGTAGATTAGCGACTGTAACACATGTTCGTAGCTGGAGGGTACGTTGAATTTATAGCCCAGGAATTGTTCGAAGTTAGGAATTATTGCATCATCAGCCCCGTTGAACACTTAACTTGATTGCTCTCTCCAGAACCTTTTTCGTCGACGTCTGATCGATGCTCACCCCTAAAACCTGTCTTAATAATGAGCGCCAGAATATGATTAAGCTAACTGTCCGAAAGAAAGATATTGTCTTTCAGAAAAATTGGAACCATTATTTTACTTAAAATATATGTCCAGAAAAGCGGAGCCATCTTTCGGATGAAATCAAATAATAAAATAGTCACTGGCATTCGTTCACAATCCGGAGTTCGGAGAATGTGAAACATTCTAAAGAAACCGAGATATAAACACAAATCAAGTTACAGTAAGTTGTTTACGGAGGTAGTTTATAGTTAAAAGAATTAGGTATGTGTTGAGACATTCCAGCTGCGCCTAGTCTGGTGCCAGTCGAAGACGTGTGTGTATAATTAGCGTGGGCTTTTAAAGGTCATTGTCACAGCTTCAATGCATAGAGACGATTTAAAATAATCCATTGTTCTTCCTCTAGAGGTACAGCGAGATTAATCGATAAATTCCACTTCATTATGAAGTATGAATGAATAAAAACCCATTGAAATCGAGAATGTTAAGAAGCATAGTCCAAGTCTTTAAGAAAATTCAATAATAGAAGTGCAAGATTGAAGCTGCCATGACCCGGATATTCGCATATTACTTTCTCTATAAATTAATTCACTTATTTTATAAATCGATGCATTGCATCAATCGGAAGATAAGAATAAATCGTATTGTGCAGATTGCACAGCAATATATATATTCACTGATTTGTTTTTTAGTTAGGTTTCGCAGTGTTTACAAATTCAAATCGATTTGAAAGTTCAAAATATGGTTATTACGGTTGACTGACATTTATATTGCAACACGCCTGAACTGTATCAGTTATGCAAATGTTGAAGACATGACAGGTAAAAAGAAATACATTTAATAAACACATCTTAGTCATGCATCTCGATCACTTAAGATTTTTTTTAAATGTACATGTCATGCAATATTGCAAGTAACTCTAGTAATTCCCTCGTTAATAAACAAGCTTAAAATGATGACCAATAACAACTTAAAAACGAGCGCAGGATATAATATGTCTCAAAATAATTTGGAGACTGACATGTTCAGCTGCATACGTTCGCATTAAAGCACTCAGCTCTCAGCAGAGGCTACCTGCCGCCGGACTTTCTGAGAATTTACGACGTGACAAAAAATTTGTCTTCCTTGTTTAAGTTCCCACAATAAGCGCGGATGAGAGGGGTGATCTCTGTGGTTTTTGTCTTCGCTTCTATTTGTGGAGTGCAATAATAAACCCCTAACGCAACTAGAGTTGAAGTGTTAAAAAAACAAGGAACTACCAGACTTAATATTTTTCCTTTGGCATTTAATTTAAGTGATTGTCAGCAGATGGCTGTAGATTATGATCAGTTGGTGGTTTGTCGACTATTTACATTAAAAATCTTACTTTAGTTCAATGTTACTCAAGGTTATTTAAACAAAAGTAAAAAAGATAAACGTACAGCTAACTGCCGAACAAAAATATCAATAGTTCGGAGCTATTCCCTTACACAACAAACAGGAAAGACAAACAAACAGTAGCCGATGAAAGCCGTGTTTTCTTCGTCCACACGTATACTTTACTTACTTGGTCGAAATAGGCAATATTTCTCAACGTATTCAAGCATAACACATTAGGCAAGTACAAAGCCGTTAGTATTAAGCTGTGGATCGGATTACGCGACGAAGACTTGCTTAATACCGACTGACTGCAGTCATTCAATAGCTGCAAAACTACACCGCTACGGGGAAAGACACTATTGAGGGCGAAAGGTGACACCGATGCCTGTGGCATTAGATCTATAGGTGACTCGCTTTGAATCAACCGCTGTTCGCTGTTCTCGTTGGACATTACGAACCCACTAATGATTGCTAGGCTCCTCATTATGGGAATGTAGAAAAGAAACTCGGAAAAACACTCTCTCAAAACTAGGACACAGCGGACTAAATGAAAGTACTTTTTATTGTTTCTCGCCTTTTGTTGGTGTGTTCTTGTCTGTTGAATTCCTTTATTATTAAAAACGAGTGTTTTGCTTGCAGTTTCATCACTTACCACAATTACTGAGTTAGCAACAATACCAAATGGACACGACAAATACAAATACGTCAGCAATTGAATAAATAGATCTGAATTATACTGAATAGCCGCTCAAAGAAAATGGCCCACTACGGCTAAGACAACTTAACCACCATTCACATTCAATATTGGATCCAATATTGTCAGGCCCCTTATCTCGTTAACGTGAAAGGCCCCGTATGCACCATCGAGATCCTGATTATGATAGACAGTTCAGATAAGACGCAGACTAATGGTAAAATTATCATCGTTAGTAAAATCGGTTTTTATTATTAGCATGAAGTCCGTGATAGTTTTAAAATAATACCGCGTTTACTGGGATATCTGAGATCGTTCGCAACTTTCACTGTCAAACTTATTAGTAAAAATTTCTCGGTATTTTCTCGACTTAGTCTGGTGCCATTAGACTACAACATCCACTTGTAATTACAGAATTTGTTAGTAGGTGACTAACAAATTGCGGAAATAACGCAAGTGTATTCAAACGTCAGCTTAAATATTATGTTGTGATAATAGCTCTTACTAAGCGAAGATAGATGCGAGGAAATAATGTGAGCATGATTCTTACATCATGCATTAACGGTATACGATTAATGTTAAAAAAGAATATGGTGACTTCGATAACTTACTACAAAAAGAAGAGTTACGAATTGCAAACTTATTGGATATTGTTATAATTCATAATTCTTTATTCGCTTTAAATGTGGTACAAAGGGTTGTTATTAAATAGTTCACACATTTAGCTTTTACAAGCATGCAAATTAATATTAGATACATTAAATTAGATACATATTTTATTATTAAATTTCCATTTATCACTAATAATTTCCATGTCAAAATTATACTTTAATTACAAATCATG
>DWJQ01000107.1:0-18664 GCA_018248915.1 Hesperia meskei straton | reverse complement strand
GAGTTAATTTTGTAGTAGAGGTCAGAAATTAGGTACGTTAAGAGGTCTCTGGTAGAGACACTTGTTTCTTATGGAATTAAGGTAGCAAACGAGCAGGCTAGCACCACCTTTTGCTGCCGCCCATGACAATATTATGACCGACTTAGAAATAGAACTCAAATAGGGACAAGGATGGTTAATCCAGTTAGTTTTTGTTGATAATAAACCAGTTATAATATTTATTATATAATATTTTGTTCGTAAGAGCCTCTTTCTAATTCTGTCTCGGAAGCGGTGGTAATTGGTACACTTGAGCACTGAAATGAGTGCCTGTAAAAAAAAGTTTACCCGGCTCCACACCCTTCTGTTCGGAGCACAATTGCTATAAAACCAATTATAATATAGCAATGGTAGGTATAAAATGACTTGAATGTTTTAGAAACTATTTGTGACCAGTCGCAAATGACATCTAGTGATAAGTAGCGTAAAGTTTTTAAATATAAAACACCTACACCACATACATATCTTACAGCGCCATCTAGTGTTTAGTAGGAACACAATAACAATTAAAAAAAAGACAGACTTACCGCTGCTTTGCTTTGAAAGCTTGAACATTTAAATTTAATTATGCTGCAAAAATATTTTAAATAAAAAAAATGTTATGGCGACATTGAAGTCCATAGAATATAATAATACGCTATGAAATACATACATACACAATTAGTATGTAATTGATGTAACTCTGTGGAAATAACTAGTCTGTGGCACAGATTACACATTCTGTCTTCATCTTCATTCATAAATAAAAAAAATTGTTTCAGATATTTAGAATTTTTTATTCAGCTAAAACTTGTGATGTGCAAATGATCATTAATATTTATTTACAAAATACTTTATATTATGGGAACGGAAATTGCGGTATCCTTTACGGCTCTACGGGCTCAATTAGAAAATGAAAAAAGCAGTTTGTTTAAAATTGATGAAAACATCAAAAAGATAGTGCAAACAACAGGACGATTTTCTAATGATAGGTTAGTGGCGCCCGACTCCAGTACCTATCAACCTGTAACTTTGTGTTTTTGTATGCTAAGAGTTTGTTTTTTGTAGGTTCAATTCATCCGGAGATTACACAAGAGGGAACCAACGGCAAGGTCGATTTTCATACCCTGATGCGGGGGGAAATTACAAAAATGACGAGCTGTTCAACAAACGTAAACATGAGACGAAAACTGTATTCAGTAGGTGAGATAAACGTTCCAGTATAGCTAGAAACTGTAGCTGGATTAATACATAACGCATTAAAATTTTTTGTAGGGCAAACAGGTAGTAGTAACCTTTAAACATAATTGCCTCTTGTGTTAGACAGACTGTGTGTGTTATATGTTAATATAATTACAACACATTTTATAAGGAATAGTCCGTAAGTGGCATAAGAAACATTGTTTTTATAACATACATTTTATATAATGTTATATGCAGCATTCTCTTATCTTTGTTTTATTAATTATATATCCAATACAAATGTCTGGTATTTTAAACAAATGGCTGTCTTTTTAAAGTTCAATGTATGCTATCCAGATTATCAGCAAGAACCAATGACAGTGACGGAGAAGATGATGGTCCAGGCATTAAGAAGAGCCGGGTTCCGTCTGCCGTGTGCCGGGAGCTGCCCACGCGGGCCGCAGTGCTCCGGGCGCAGGGAGACGACGAGCAAGCCAGGAAACGTAACCGGAGAATATTTGGTTCCCTGCTGGGCACGCTACAGAAGTTCAAACAGGAAGAGATAGTACTACAGACCAAAGTAATGACAAAACATTGTACTTTCTTTTACCATGTTTTATTTTTGGTGATAGACACACTACTGATTCATAATAAGGATACTTGCTCGTAATAATGATCTACTTCCATTTGTACACAAATATCCCTTCATATCTCTGTACGAGGCTTCCTAGTGAGTCAAATATAGAAAGAAAGAAAGAAAGAAAGAAAACATATTTATTCCATCCGAGTTACAGTGTGAAAAAAGCGATATTTAAAAAAAGTACAAGTACATAATATATGAAGTCGGCACCGTACCCTCCTGACGGAAACGACCGCATTCAGATTTTGTGTGAGGGTAGTCTTCACACTCTGATATTCTATGCGGCCGACAGCATAATATCTAGCTGCTTTATCATGGACAAAAGCATTGCAGGAGATTGCTTATAAATAAGAATATTATTACATTAAATACCATTTGTGCAACCCTTCAGCAGTCACAATTGTGCAGCTGAGACTACAATTTTTTTTTTATGACCTTATTTATTCTCAGAATGTTATACAAGTTACCGAGTTAAGTGTGAGTTGGTATGTTATTTTCACATATTATAAGTAATCATGGACATCATTTTAAAGGAAGACAAAAAAGCTCAAGTAGAAAAGAAAATAGAAGAGCAAGCACGATTAGAAAAGGAAAGGGAACAGAAAGAAAGGAAGACCCTGTTTGCTGAGAGAGATCATAAAAAGGCCACTATTAAAGCTTTGGAAGCCAAGATGGGCAGGGTGCAGGAGTTTGAACGGTGGGAGGAGTCCCAAAAGTGCCTCAGTAAATACATCCTAACTAAAGCCAAGCCTCACATATACTGGCTACCTAAAAAGATGTCAGAAAAGGCTCAAGAAAAATTGGACGCTAGTAGAAAACATCATGAAAGTGAGTATTTTTTGGTTTATCTGGTTGTGGACATATGATTTATGATAAGTTGTACTAAAGTGAATAATATTACAGCTAGGTATGACCCTTTATATCACAGTAAGTAAAGTTAAACAATTCTATAATGTAACTACATTTTATTGGATTAAGTGACATTTTCCAATACTGGCAATATTGAGATCTCAATGATCTCATATGATTTTTCTATCTCTCAGCCTTTTTTAATTCATTCCTATATATAGGCTTGCCTTCTACCTCTTAGCAGTATTCCACCATCTTTCTCTTCTCACTATCTACAGAGAGTTCTCGCAGTTACTAATATTATTTTCTATTCAGAACCATTCTTATTATTTTATAAACCTTGAGTTTTGCAAGTGACTATGTTTTTGGTTTTTGCTGTGGCACAACATTCAAATTCAAATATTTATTTCTCCGAAGTAGGTTTTTACAAACTCTTATCGAACGTCAAGTTACGCAATCGCTTCAACAAATCCCTACGATGAGTGGTCTCGGAAGAAGAAGCGGCAAGAAACTCCCAAGGAGTCTTTTTCATTTAAGGACTATTCCCCGTACATGGCCGTATATCGCGTACGATTGTTTCGCAGAGTACATGGTGCGCAAGCGCGCGCAGCTACAGGAGGAGCTGCAGCGCATCGAGCAGCGCTGCGTGCGCCCGCGCGCCGCCAGCGAGAACGACCCGCGCCCGCCGCACGCCGCGCACGACACGCACGAACAAGACCCGCACGCCGAGACCGACCATACACACCAGCCGCACGACCACCGCGACCACGTGCAGCCCAAGGTATTGTTTAAGCTTTATATGTCATAACAATGTACGTAAAGAAGCGCTGTATATGTTCACTGTGAGTGAGTAGTAGCTCGTTCTGTGTGTCACTTTTTTGATGCTAAGGGTGCGGTTCCACTGAGGCGGAGCGGAACGGAGCAGTGCGCGATTCACCAATCACATGCCTTGAAATCCCAGCTCATTGCGCCTCGCGTGGTTTTCAAGCCCCGTGATTGGGGAATCGCGCACAGCTCCGCTCCGCTCCGCCTCAGTGGAACCGCACCTTTATGATGCCGCCGACGCAGACTATGACGGAACAAGAGACCATTCTCGAAGTTTTTCATTATGTTTAAGTATCCGGCACCGCATGCCGCCGTACCGCAGCGCTGTGCGTTGCGATCGCGAGACCAAAGTTTAACGCCGTAATCTTGGACCGGTCGAGCTAGGAGCTTATTTCGACCGCATGTGCATGATTCTGGCAATGGTGGACGAAATGAGCCAAGGAAGTTAGTACAAATTGAAACAGCAGTGTAGAAGTGTGAGTGGTGCCAGGAGGTGCGCGAGGCGCGCGCGGAGGCGGCGGCGCTGCGGCGGCGGCTGGCGCGCAAGGACGGCGACGTGCGGGGCCTGCTGGAGGTACTCCGCCGGCTGCGGGACCCCGCCCCCTCTGCCTGCCCCCGCCCCGCCCTCGGCCACATACACTTCAACGAGGTCACCCAGTCCGACATCTTCGGGCCCGACCTCTGGTGAGACTGCCCAACCGTATAGATTGCAGATGGTAGGACCGACGACGGCGACTCTTCGCCCTGTTCTCTATGAGCAACTGACGTCCTTACTGGGCACATTTTACAACGTCAGATTATGTCACATAATGTTGAGTTCAGTAGAATAGAATCAGGTGCAGTGGATTCTTGTCATTTTCTGCTGGGAGACCTACCGGGATAATAACTTAAAAACTTGGATGAACCGCCTTGCTTCCTGCTTACCTACATCTTCTTAGTGTATCGTCTTCCATAGTATCAAGATTATTTTATCATACCTCTATTATGTTGAATTCCATAAGGCCCACGTTGGTGGTATTCAAGTCGTGAATTGACCTTTTTAAACACATGAGCAATATATTTCAGGCAAGAAACTCAACTGGAGCAAGGCGATATCACACGGAACATGAGAGGCGATGGTCTGGACAAAATCTAAATTATTTGAAGAATTTTTTGTGCTTGTTATACTTATTGTGATTTGTTTTTTCGAAACGTTTTTGTTTATTTATTGTTTAAAATATACATTGTCTTTCTTGATTTGCAATTTTATTTTTTCTCAATAAAAATCCCTGTGAGAGGTTAGGAAAAATCACAATATAGACAAAGAGATGATGATAATTCTAGTATGGGAGGGTAGACGTACAGAACCACATTTTCAAAGATGCCGTATACTTTTGTTTGATGTGAAATTAGATGTGTCAAAGAAAACTCACTGAGAATGCTTTCCTTAGGTTGTGTTCAATAAATCACAATTTATGTGAAACGGTTCATTTGTTGGTTGTAACAGCGAGACGTGGGTCAGGAGACATGCACCAGGGTGAAGGAGCTAAAGGCGCTCATCGAGTCTTTGGAGAAGGAAATTAAAACTAAGGATAGGTACGTAGAGCTCGCTACAGGTGTACCTAATTTCAGTTAGCTTCGACCTACTAAGGCACAAGTTTTTGTATAAAGTCCAGGGTGCCTCGAGAATTCTTCACCATATTGCCCTAGTAAGAGTTGGTGGACTTGGTAGTGATCAAATAGCCTCGTAACCACGTCCGTTGTTCAGCAGGGTGTAAAACGAGGGGAGGTCAATTCCCCAAAGCCGAAGCTGCAGTTAGACACTGCTGAATATTATAATCACTACTGCATTACAGTAGTGATTATAATATTCAAAATCTTTAAGGGAGATACGAAGACTGAACCAGAGCACGGAACAATACGAGCAAGTCATCATGTCCTTGAAAAAAGAGACGTCTATGAGCAAGTACCTACCACACCAAGTTCTGCAGCTATAGGAAGTATTAGGTGGTATTAGCTCCTAGCTCGTAGTTGTAATTTGGCCCTATGCACCAATGACAAGACGTAGGTAACCAGTGTTGTAAAATGTAATGTATTTATTAAGAAGTTGTTAACATGGCATAAAACTATGATCAACATTGTAATGAAACAACGCTTGCTGTTTTACGACTCATTTATTACGTATCTGTAGGTAGGTCTACAACTGAATATTTTAATACACCCTCATTATAACATCTTCCCCTTATAAACAAAAACAAAACAAATTAAATGATGAGAGAATGCAGTAGGTATATAAGTACTTAACTAATAATACAGCATGCGTGACAAAGTGTAACTTTTTAAAAGGTAAATTATTTTTAAAATAACCCAGTAATTTTTGCTTGAGCCTTCCGTGCAACATCTCTGCGCAGACGATCACGCCGCGGTGCCTCGCTGTCATCCGACCGCACATAAACATTCCTCTCCCTCGCTCTCACATCTTCGCTCTCATCCGTCTCGGCATCCACAAACACAGTCTCACAATCATCACCATCATCACACTCTAACTGTACCGAGCCATCATCGATCTTCTTTTCTTTAAAGGAGTTCTGAGACTTAGGATCAGGAGGTGCGGGGGACTGATTAAGCTTTATTAAGTGCCGCCTGTTGCGTCTGTACCTCTTGCCCTGTTTATCTACAAGAAAATACGAGCGCGAGTCCGGGCCTGCACGCGCATGCATCGCTTACTAGGGCCGCCCGCTACAATGACGTCATCGCCAGGTGTTAGCTCCGGTAATGGACGCGAATGTGCGTCGTAATATTTCTTACTATTCATACGATTGTGACAAATTCTCTCGTAGTCCTGAGAGTTATCACGTTCGGGTTTAAGTTTAGTAATATGAATTGGTGACCTTGTGTTCAGCCGTCGCCCCATCAGCAGCTACGAAGGTGAACCGATGCCGTCTCTGGGTGTGGTCCTTAAATTAAGTAAACCAATATAAACTTCAGACATGTTACCTTTTGACTTAACGAGCATGTTTTTTACCGTTCGCACAGCCTGTTCGCTCAAACCATTGGACTGAGCATAATGAGGAGAACTGGTAGTGTGCACGACGCCCCACTCTTTGCTAAACATGGCGAATTCTCGCGAGGCGTATGCGGTTCCATTATCGGTGACGACCTCTACTGGAATACCATGTCTCGAGAACTGCTCCTTCATGGCCATTACGAGTTTACGACAGACTTTGTATCTATAGTGTTCTACTGGTTAATTTCAATGAAATTCGAAAAATAGTCAACCAAAATCAAATAGTACTTTCGCCCGAACTCAAATATGTCCGATCCCAATTTAATCCAGGGAACCTCGGGAATAGGATGGGGATCATGTGCACATGTTGCGCATGCACGCACCAGCGGCTCCACGTCGCGTGACATACCGCACCAAAACATGACGTCACGCGCGCGCCTCTTGCATCCTTCTGCACCCAGGTGCCCTTCGTGTATACGGCTTAGCATCTCACCACGAAGACACCGTGGAATATATACAAGATTGCTTTTAAATATAAGTCCATCCGCATATTCAAAAGTCTCCCGATGCGACCAGTGTTGCTGTACCGACGGTTCGATGTTTTTTTTACTATCTGGCCAGCCATTCATTATATATTTTAATAAATTCTGGCACTCAGCATCCTCAATAGTTGCCGCCCTGTTGAACTTCAGCCGCTCGTTGCTAAACCGTACGTTTTCTATTAAAAAACAGGTTTGTTCCTCTATCTCGATATTTACCTTGTCCGGAATCGTATCCGGGAGCGCCGCACGAGACAGAGCGTCCGCCACGTACATGTACTTACCCGGCTTGTACATAACTTGAAAGTCATAACATTGTACGCGTAACATCATTCTCTGAAGTCGCGCCGGAACACAGTCGAGCGCCTTCTTAAATAACGCCTCCAACGGCTTGTGATTTGTCTCCACCGTGACGTCACCCCTGCCGAACACGTATTGATGAAAGCGCTCCAGTGCAAATACGATGGCGAGCATTTCTTTCTCGATCTGCGCGTACCTGCGCTGAGGGTCGGTGTGCGTGGGCGAGGCGACCGCGACGGGGCGGCCCGCCTGTAGCAGCACCGCGCCGAGCGTCGCCACGCTGGCGTCCACCGACACCACGACTGGCTCGGTGCTCGAGTACAGCGCCAGTACAGGCGCCGCACACACCGCTTTCTTCAGCTCCTTCACCACGTTATCGTGTGTTACCTCCCACAGCCACAGCGCATCCTTTTTCATCAATGACCTGAGCGGTGCCACTGTTTCTGAGTAGTGGGGAATAAATTTAGATAAGTAATTTATCAACCCCAGAAACCTCTCTAATGATTGTCTGTCGTGCGGATGTGGCATGTTCATGACGGCCCTTACCTTATTAGTGTCGATGTGCATGCCTGCTGCGCTAAACGTGTGCCCCAGGTAGGTGACCTGCTCCACACAAAATTGACATTTCTCCCGATTAAATTTTAAACCGATATTTCCCTGCCGCCCTGTCTAGTAAGCACCTAAGTCTGTGGTCACGCTCGCTCCTCGTTGCGCCCCACACGATGATATCGTCAACGAATGAATCGACACCTTCCAGATCTTCGAGAAGCTGCCTTACCTTCGCATGAAACACATCTGAAGCCGAATTAATACCGTAGGGTAAACGTAAGAATTGGTACTTACCAAATGGAGTTCCAAAGGTGCACAGGTCCGCACTCTGGTCATCGATGGTGACCATCCAGAAACCGGACCTCGCGTCCAGCTTGCTGAAGAAGCGAGCTCCCTGCAGCTTGGTCGCTATCTCGGTGAGAGTAGGTAGTGGATAGTGCGCGCGACGGATTACCCAATTGAGCGGTCGCGGATCGAGGCATACACTTATATCACCATTCTTTTTGCCGCTAACCGCAAACCGTTCACCCATGGCGTCGGATGGGTTACCTTTCGAATGACGCCCATGTCTACCATGTTATTTAAGGCATTCAAAAATGTTTCTCTCACACCAATCGGAACCTTTCTTACGGGACACACACAAGGCATCGCATTTTTTTTCAACATAATCTTATACGTACCGGGTAGTTTTCCTAGTTTACTAAATAAATCACTATAGTCATCTAAGGATAAAGCAAAAATTCGTCTAATTAACCCGAGCTCCTCACAAGCATATTTACCTAAAACATTTTGACACTCGTTAACAGTGATAACAAATTTTAGATGGTATTTTCTATTTTTAAATGTTACAGGAATTATTTGTGTCCCCTTGACAGGAATATAATTACCACAAAAAGATTGAGCTATAACTGTAAGATATATCGGGTATAACGTCGTTGTATTTAAACCCTAAACTCAAATACGTTCGAAAAGAAATCACATTAATGTCGGAACCGGTATCTAACTTGAATCTTATTTCTTTACCGTAGGGTTCTAAATACAAGGATTCAAACCACTTACATACGTTACCGCTTTCGTGAGGCTCGTCTATAACCGATAAAAAGTAAACGTTTCGTCTCCTTCGGGCTCACAAACCTCATAAACCTTCTTACAGTTTCTAGCCGGACACATCCTCTTGAAGTGCCCTATGTTGTTACACACATAGCATCTACAGTACATGGCCACACACCTAGAACCACTATCACACCGCACACTACCGCACGCGGCACGACGCATACACTCTCGCGGCGCCGCCGCCGCCACCGCGGCCCCGCGCAACGCCCCTTACGTCGGTCGTGCCCGCCGCGACGCCACCGCCGTCGCCCCGTGACTGCCGTAACGCGCGCCGCGCTCCGTTCGCGCTGCACTGCGCCCACGCTGCGCTCTGGCTCATTGGTTTCCACTATACACGGCGTTCACAGCGACCGATGGCGAATCCGATTCGTTTCCGCCCGTTTTGCAGACCTCGATTTGCCGGTTCTCCTCGTGAGACATCTCGTTCGACTGGCAGATTTTAACGGCCGAAGCTAACGTGAGGCCTTCCGTCCTCAGCAGCCTATTCCGAACTGAGCAGTCGTAAACTCCGCAGACTATGCGATCCTTGATCAGCCCGTCTTCTAAGTGTTACAATGTTGACTTAACAATTTTAGAGCGGTAACGTACTCGTCGATTCTTTCGTAAAAAATTTAAATCGAGCCAATTGAATAAAGGCACAATGAAAACAAAATTTATGCACTGGTAACTACACTTCAACACTTTTTAACGACTGAATGTCCCAAAAACTAATATTTTTAATCACCGCTGCCCCATGTAATGAAACAACGCTTGCTGTTTTACGACTGATTTATTACGTATCATCTGTAGGTAGGTCTACCACTGCATATTTTGATATACCCTCATTATAAGTATAACAGTGATGACACAATTCATTACGTCACAACCGCTCAAACGAACACCAAATGCCCGACCATAATGCCCATAATCATTAATGGAACGCTTTTTTGAGACATGAGTGTTATGTCACGTTATGTGTTAGTTAGTACGGAACGCAGCCATTGACAATTTGACATTTGATTTGACTGGTGTGGTGCATTTGAATTGACATGACAATTGACAATTTTTACTTACCTACTTGAACTTTAGGTAGGTATATAAAGTTAGTCTTAAAAATATAAAAAAGTCTTAATTCTAAATTGATTCCTAAAGTTATTACTTTTAGTACAGATTTAAATTACTATAGTGTAGAGTAATATAACTCAGGTGTTAATATTGCATAATTGGGCTGCAATAAAGTGGTTTTGTTATTTGTAAAAAAAGGTGCAAGAGGTTAAGATTATGCAACAGAACTTTTAGACAATAAAAACATTTGGGCATTGAAATGAAAATAGGTTGGATTCAGAAGTTACTAAACAGATGGCCTGGCAAGAAAACTTTTGGTATATATAGATTTCTTCCACTGTTTTTCGTACTTGGAGGAACCCTAGAATATTCTATGATCAACTGGAAGGTTGGAAAAGTTAACTTCTATAATACTTTTAAGAAGCGGCAAGCTAAAGATTTAGTTGATGAGAAGGTTCAAAAATACACAATAAGTCATTGAAAATGCCAGCTGGAGTGGGATGGACGCAATACCTTACATTTAGCATGTTTGCATTCTTGTCCATGTTGACAGGCTCACAATTAGTGCATCTCTACTATAAGCCACTAACAGATCTTAATAAATACATTGACAAGGAATTGGAGCATTTACCGCAGCATGTTCAAGTTTCCATTCGAGAAGAATTGAAAAACGAGGGAATTCTAAAATGAATACCCTTAAAGTAATCTAGTTATAGTTGCTAGTTCATTTGGAAATTGTATAATATTGTGCTAAGGTTTATCATAAAAAATATATAACTATATAGGAATATTATTGCAATAAAATGTGATACTAAAGACAATTATGAGTTACTTGGTGTTTTATTTGGAAATAGAATGGATTTCAAGGTTTAGGATCAAACTGGCCAATGCAATGGTGCCTTGAATTGATGGGCAAATGATATGATGCTTTATAAGAAATTGAAAAGCAAATTTTATTTTTTAATTAATTTTGCAGTAAAGTACAGTGTGTTATATCTCCTGTATTATGCAATACTAGTAGAGCCCGCAACTTCATTTGTGCATAAGAGTTTTTCCCGCATGGATCCCTATTCCTTGGGAACTCTGGGATAAAAAGCCTATATTTGGCTCCACAACCTCCTCTAGTTCCCAGTGAAAGTCCCATAATAATCTGTTTACCTGTTTTTGAGATTAGCATGCACAAACATACAGAAATTTGGAGGAGCATACAAAATTTAAAAACATTGTTTTGGGTTCACTTTTCTTTATAAAGACCCCATTATATAATTTTAAATACTGCCATGTACAGGCAGCAATCAGTTACAGTTTTATTATATGTATAGATATATAGAAAATGATCATCCCTTCCATTCCCAAGACTGATCTTCCTCCATCACAGTATCAATCAAATGTTGAACACAACTCCACCAGATTTATTTAGATGACATTACTTATTGGTCAAGTTATTGTGTAAACCTAAGTATAGGTCAAATATTTGTAGTGATTAAATAAAATGTTCACTGGGAGAAATCAAATCCATTTAAAAATCAATGTATTTAATAAAATATTTTCTTATCTTTTACATATTTACAAACAAGGAATCAAATTAATATTAATGTACATTTTAATAAATTACATGAAAAGGTACTTTTTTAACTTAAGTAAGTACCTATAAACTTTATTTTTTTACAATAGCTCATCACTCTTATTACATATCTAAAATTAGCACTATTAGAATTGGATAAGTTATGCAGAGTATTTTTAAACTATTTGGCTTATTGATTAATTAATTTGGTATTCTTACATACTAATTTGAGTTTTTAACAAAATTTACATAAACAATACAATCCAATTGTATTAATACTCACAAAGTTGGCTGCCTTAAAATAGAAATTTTGTGGCAGCCTTTCTTTTAGAAAAAACACTTAGGTAATAAATATTTCAGTACCAATGGCAGATGTCTATCTTTGTTATTGTAAGTACTAAACATCAAAACAATATAAGTAATCAAGTAATCCGCTACCTTTTAACTTTAATGCAACATGTTTTAAGGCTGCATAACTTCTGAACACATGGAATTCCATACGTGGCAGTCTTCGGAAAATAAGGGTTGTCACCTTGCTGAATTTGAGATCGTTCTTTTAATCCAGTCTACGTGAGATGAAATGGCATCGTAAATGCGAGGTCGGCCCAGTCCTATCTTAGAGCAAGCTATGCGCCATCCGCTGACCCCTATCAATGACCAATGCTTTGTATTCTCATCAAAACACATCATCGAGCTCCCTGCGTATTCTTCTTCCTGTAAAATAAAATTCTAGTTAGCTTTAGGCAGTATTACCTACATGTATTATGACCAAAGCGTACCTAAATTAGCAATTCTAAAAATACTAACATCACAATCATCTTGGTCATACAGAGGCTCAGCGCAAATTCCATTGACTGTTGCAATGCTGACATTTTCGCACGTGTTCATCGAAGTTGGAACAACGTGCACCCGTTGCAACTGATCCCTGTTCCGCGTCCAGCCGAGAGTGTTGCAAATGCTTCGGTTGTCTGCTTTGATGGTATCGTCGGGGAGGCACGCGGGGCGCACGAAGTCAGTCACTTCCAGCGGCTCCTCCAGACGAACCAGAGCGAGCATGCTGCCCTCTACCGGCGACCGCACCATTCCTACAACCCGTCGCTCCTGCTGCCATGGGGTCGTGCTCTGAATGCGGACTGTGCCCAATCTTGCGGTCCACTCTGCTTTGGGTTGACCCTATAAAGTTAAAGAGGTTTTAATTAAGAACTTATTTTCTAATTGGCAATTCCTATTTAGTGAGTAAAGAACCTATTTATGGAAGTAAAGTAAGTAAAGCAACGCTATAATTTTACTATTTGACGTATAAAGGAAAAATACTAGACAGAATATTGGAAACTGCCAATATGAGAGACTTTCCGTCTCACACAAAATGAAATCGTAGTAACGCTATTTTTTTTAAACTTCATTCAAAAACTTACTTGGAAGCAGGAGGCGGTAGTGACGAGCCAGGAGGCGTGCACGAGCACGCCGTCGCACGCGTGCACGTGCGAGCGCAGCAGCGACGCGTGCCACGGCCAGTCGCCGGGCTGCGCCGACTTGGACAGTCCGTCCACGCCCTTCGCCGCGCGAGTGCCCCTGGCCGATGCCACGCCACATTCTGTAACAGCGCATGTTGTGAACAAGGAACTAAACGTAGGGTAGGTACCTACTGACGACCCATAGCCTATACAGGGCCGCTGTCAGCGGGCGTGCACTGCACGGTCTGCACGCCAGTAGAGACGGCACGAGCGGCGCGAGATATTATTTAAATAAAAGTAAACTGATATCAGCTTGATAGTTGAAGCGACGACGGGGGGAGGAGGGAGGTGCTCTACTAACTGGACTAACCATCCTAGTCCCTTTGAGTCTAGTTCTAGTTCTAGGTCGGTCACAATTGTTATGGGCAGCAGCGGAAGGGTGGTGCTGCATGCTCGTTTGCTATCTTATTTCCATAAAAATATGTGCTCACGTAGCTACCGGCGGTCTTGCTGGTTTCTTTTACATTGTGTGAAGACACTGATAGACTGATCAATGCATGTTCTCGGGTCTTGGGTGTTTGTATGTACTGTGTTATTTGTGTTTTCATGCTTACTGCTACACAGGAACATAGGACATCCTATTGCATCATTGGCTGGTGAAACTATACGCAAATTATATTTTTTAACACGGTGTGTTTTGGAATTTATTAAATTATTTTTATAACAGTTTCCAATTTACCTAATTGGTCGCATATAATTCTAATCACTTTCCGGTCAGGACAATCGCTTTTGACAAATGATATTTCTGGCGCCAGTGGGTCCACTATCTCCACGTACTCCGGTGCATCTACTCCTTTTCCGTCTTGATCAAATTCTTCCGACTCTGCCTCGATATCTTGTACCGCTTCAGCTGATACAGCAGTCCTGAGAAGAAAAAAGTATTTATATTAGCAAAGTAATTCCTGTTTATTCTATGCAGTTTCATGTCAAGGTGTTAAGTATCATATGGTCGACACCATTTCTCTAATCCATCCTCCCATAGTCGACCGTAATTTTTTGTATCCAGATACAAAAAATTTCGGTCGACTTTTCGTCGTTATCGTCGCCCGTGGTTCTCAGCAACACCAATGGCCAAGAATAAAAAAAAAACTACTGGTTTGTAAGTTCTCAGCTCAGCCAGAACACGCCAAGTTCGGTAGCAGAGCCGGGGCTGCCTATACAGCCACAGTTACTTGACTGCCACTTGACAATACTTCAAGTAACACCAATGGCCAAGAAAAAAAGTGTTCTTAAGTTCTCATCCAGATCACGTCAAGTCATTTGACGGCAGGATGCAGCTACTCGACTACCACCAACATTTCCATTTCCTAAATAACAGTAGAAGATACGAACTTGTACGTGAGCGAAGTGCACAGCGACGTAGCGACGCTCATGAGCGCGCGCCGGTCGCTCTCATACGGCGCGGCGCACACCTTGCCGACGCGGCCGCGCTCCGCCCACACGGCGTAGCCCGCGCGGCTGCGCACCGCGCCCAGCGTCGTCTCGCTGCTCTCCCGCTTCCACGACGACAGCGAACGGGTTATCCACACTGCAATCATACGAAGTGATACATAAACATCTATACGGAACATGGAACTAAAAGGAACCCATCGAAACCCATCGGTTGCATAAACCCTCCTAAGGCTATTTTATTTATTCTCTAATACATGATTTTTGTCAAACTCACATTAGGGAATTATTAATTAGCCTGTACGAGAACCGATAGGTAGGTACCGACGGCTGCTTCAACTCATTAGTGGCCCGCTACTGAGTACGGGTTTCATCATCATTGAGGAAACCTAGGGCATCATTCCATCTCGTTGCTCTAGTGCGGAATGGTGGAAAGTAGATGTAGGTGGTATGTACCTACTCGGCTACTCCATACGCCACATCTATACATAAAACAAATAATAAGCAACTCACGGCGGCCAGACTCATCACTCTCGTCGGCACAGACAGGCCGTCCCAATTTACATTTATTTTTGTCTGTGCCTTGGCTATATGGATGAGAATTAAAAGCAACAGTAAGTAACTCACGGCAGCCAGCCTCGTCACTCCCGTCAGCGCAATCGGGCGTCCCGTCGCAGCGCAGATGTGGCGGCAGGCAGCGGGGCTGCAGCGCGCAGCGCAGCGCGTCCGCGCCGGCGGCCGCGCAGTGCGCGCACGCGCGCTCGTCCGCCGCGTCCGCGCAGTCCGGCACACCGTCGCACGAGCGCCGCGACAGAGCTAGTCGCTGCAGGGACCCACCGCAATCTGCAAACAGATTTGTGTATTTATCTCGTATCTACGATATTGTTTATACCTAAGTAATTTTTCACTTATGTCTTTATGTAGATCGTGTTTTAACTGTACGAAAGCTCGGTTGTGTAGCAGATTAATCGGCAATCGTTTTTATTTATTAATAGAAAGGCCATAACTCGCGTAACCGATCATGCATGCTCGTGGTATTAATTTAATTATCATTTCATTATTAAGTAGATATGTTTACGTTCAATAAAACACTATTCTGTCAACTCATTCAGACCTTCCGAATGGGTTTCCTTTATCTACAACAAAATTTTAGGGCTGCAAGGTCTCCTTTGCAGCACTAAAATTTTGTTGGTCCTTCGAGCTGAATTTTAATACTTGGACGAAAGACGAAATATAGGTAATACCTGGTTCGGGAGCACAGGAGCCGGGTCCGAAGTAGTCCGGGAAGCGCGAGCAGTCGAAGTGCGGGCGCAGGCGGTCGGGCAGGCGCGCGCCGCAGCCCGAGTGGAAGGCGCGGCAGTAGGCGCGGCACGGGTGCACCAGCCGCTCGTTAGAGCATCGAGGTTGCAGCATCTGACACACGAAGTCCTGGAAAACACCTATTTATATTAAATTCTCTCGTCGTAGTGCGCATTTTTAATACCCTTTCGTAATTTTACATTTAACATTTTTTTATAACTTAAGTAGAGTAACTTTGATTTGAGGGATGAATTATTATATTAATTATTACTTATACTTTTGTACATACCATTTTATTACAAGTATAATTTAATAATTACTAGAAGTCTACCTAATAGCGACTATACAATCCTACTTACTTGCGCAAGCCGGGAACATTCAGCGTCTAGCAACTCTCTGAATGCAACGAGATCCCGCATCAATGCTTCCTTGGACGAGTGCCCCACTAGATTGGGGTACGTCGTGGTGTTGTACGGCAAGTGTGAGCAAAGCTGCAACGTTAACGGCGAACATTCGCGCAGCTCTTCGGCCACGTCCAGCGTCACTGCTTCTGTGGTCGGTATGTCGGTTGCAGTCGTGTCACCCTCCTTTAAAGCCTGAGAAGATATTGCGGAATTCTCCTGAAATTATAGACAAAACAATTTTTATATTGAATATTATTAAATTGCATACTTACTAAATGAGTTATTTAAATCTATGGCGAAATGTTTATTTACACCTTAGTCATTGTTTGTTACAAATACGACGAGTACCTACCTATTTATGTAGAATGTAACTTTTTTCATAAAGAAAGATTTAATTGAACAACAAAACGAACAAACAAACGAGAATTGACGAGAAGGGGTTAATTCCCTGTAAAAGGTCATTGTATAAAGGTCATTATAATCGAGTTTGAACCTTATACCATTACTGAACAAATCCGAATTTGTAACGGAAGAATGAGACGGCGCGGCGTCTATCAACACGGTCTAATGATGTTACGAGTATAAGTAAGTATAGCAAAACGCGTTTCCCATTATTCCGCTTGAAGTAATTTTAAACTTTTCCATAAGTATGCAAAATGTCTGGTAATATTTTGCACCAATAATTTTTGAAATTAAAATGTTTCACATAGCAGAAGCAAGTTAAATACGGATTACCTATTGCGAGTAGGTATATGGAACTTAAAAACTATACGTCAGTCGAGATATGGAACCACAAGCATTCGAATAGTAAAAATGGTAGGTATGTATATGGGGAAAATTATGAGGTTACGAATAAAATATAAATTAAAAAATGTAGTCAAAATAAGAACCTCCTCCTTTTTTGAAGTCGATTTAAAAGCCACCGCGCGACGCCGGTCTATCAGTGGAATTAGACCCTTAATTGATTAGTAAATAAAAAGAACTAACCTCAATATGTAATGTTTCAGGCAAGACGTCGATATACTTGAAGAAAGCGGTGGGTGTTCGCAGCTCCCGCGCCATCACCGCCGTCACCTCCGCCGTGCTCACGGCTGTGAAGATCGGCTCGAACGACACCTCGAAGTGCACCCGAGTGCCCTCATCTACGCTGCAATTATTTTACACATTAATAACACTATTTACAGAACTTTTCTAAAGACATATCACAGCCATTTTTGTCGTCATCGCAACGCGTAATTGTCCTATTGCTAGGCATGGGTTCCCTCTCACAATGCGAGGGTTACTGGCTATTCTGTTACGATGACAAAGTGCGGATTGGCAGAATTCACACATCTTTGAGATGCCTGAGAACTTCTTGGAGTATTCTCCTGTATGTGTTTCCTGACGAACTTTCCCTTCGATGAAGCCTAATGATAATTAAATCTTAAAGGCACATAATTTTTGATACTATGTGGAGCATGCAGGATTCTAACCAAGGGGGGGCTATGCCATTTTACTTTTTTTTTAAATCGGATTACAGAATTGCCATAGTAGTATAAACTGTCTAGATATTATATAAATTTTTATTAAAAGAGACCACAATTTTGTATAAATTGAACAAAACTTTACTACTAATTACTAACGATTAATAAAACTTCGACAGGGAGTTGTTATTTTATATACTTCGCAGCTTCTGAAACGTCAAAGGCAATTTAATTATTGCCGTAACTGGAGACCTACTTCGTTTAGAAAAGTATCGTGATCGATTTAGCCTTACTTACTAGTCACACGAAATGTTGTAAACGAAATCTGTTAGCTGTGTCTAAAAACGCAATACCTAACGACCGAGGTGCAATACAATGAGTTGTATGATATCATAGATATATGATATCGACACGGGAAAGTTATTGCGTGCTGAGATTTCGAAGCTTTGAACTTTCTATGCCGTGTGTGTTGTTAAACCACATTTAAGTTCACTGCGGCCCTTTCTTTTTATGAACTGAATGTAAATCAATTCACGTGGAAAAGGTTAAATAGAGTAGCTCTGCACTGCATGCGTACTTGCTTGTAAAGTATGTGAGTAGTGTATATTGGTTTCTGGGACATAAGCGAGTAAACATTGCGGTAGATCCGTTTGTGCCATGTTGTAAAGTACCAATCTAAAGGAGGTCTGCTGAGAAATCTTTGAGAGTACCTACCTACTAAATTACGTATAAGTAGGTAGCCTGCTTTTAATGTTTTGTGTCGATTTTAATTGTATGCTTTGTTACATCTTTTAAAAATATAGGTAAACGTTGGTGTGTTATAAGTGCAATTATTTAACTGCATGAGTTATCATGTTCACGCAATATTTGTAACTAGCTTTCGCCCGCAGGCTTCGCCCGCGTGGAATTCGTTTAAACTTCACCCCCCTATTTCACCCCCTTCGGGGTGGAATTTCCAGAAATCCTCTCTTAGTGCTCCCCTACAC
>DWJQ01000106.1:0-18684 GCA_018248915.1 Hesperia meskei straton | reverse complement strand
AATTAATGAAAAGCAACAAAGAGCTCTTTGTTGCTTTATTTCAAGTAGCATTATTCTTATACATACTATAAAGTTCTCGTGTCACAATGTTAGTTACCGATACTCAGTAGGTCTGAGAATCGGCTACTATCTATTTTTCATACCCCTGAGTGATAAGGGTTTTTCACCCTTGACATTTTTTAAATTTTTGGACAAAATTTTTGTTTTTATTTTTCTATAATGTGGCAATAAAAATACATACAACCCTAAATTTTCATCCTTTTAACACCAACCCCTATTTTTTAATAGTCACTTTCCTAGAAATAATTTATATGGCATAACAACGTTTGCGAGGTAAGCTAGTATTTACATAATATTCATAAAAATAGATATACCTATCTTTAATTTGTAACATAGACAAGTGATATATAAGATTCACCCCGAGCTTTGAGACAAGTAATTTAGGAACTATATTGTCCGGGACGGTTTACTTAATGAGTGTAATAGCCATTCTGTGTAATGAACAAGTTTGTTTTGTCCATATAATATTATTATTCAATGACGATGAAGATTACGCGTTAAAACTAGAGTAGATATTATTGATAATAAACTTACAATGACAAAGACGGCATAATTATCCTCTATCAAAGGTTCAGTACCTACCTATTTTTCATATTGAGAAAGGAAATATACTTAAACCGCTGAAAATATGGATTTACCACTCAACACTTAAAACAAATGTATTGCGTGTTGTTCAATTTAAGTTGCAACAAAAAAATTATTTAAGGCAGTTTGAATTCTCGCCGTCAATCTAAAATGAACCTTAATCACAGGGGTGGAAAGGTCGTTTATGTGGGTTGCCATTGAAATTAATTGAGTAATGTACTTATCTACCAACCATAGGTAGATGGGTACGAAAATATACAAGTTGGTAGAACTAAAATACCCTTAAGATCAATCCTTTGATGGCATCATGTTTCGTTAGGTTATTGTTGGGTTTTGTTTGGTTGTATATTTTTCTTCACCGAAGAAATGAAAATAGATAATATATTACCTAAACAT
This sequence comes from Hesperia meskei straton, assembly GCA_018248915.1. Classification (NCBI taxonomy): domain Eukaryota; kingdom Metazoa; phylum Arthropoda; class Insecta; order Lepidoptera; family Hesperiidae; genus Hesperia; species Hesperia meskei. Next base: position 17,643 of record DWJQ01000106.1, on the reverse strand, counting down.
ATCAACGTATACTATAGGTACTTGTCAACTTTGTTTAATATAAAGAAATTGTATGTGTCGCGAAACGCATGAACAACTCAAATAATTTATCAGTAATACTCACGACATAAAAAGAAAAAATTGTCTATCACAAATATTTGTCTCTGCTCGGAATCGAACCCGGGACTCTTCACGCGGACAGGATCAGATGCACACTAATTGGACTACTGAATACTGTAGGTTTCTAATAATGTTTTTTAAATATTTATGTAGGTATCAAATTATCAAGAAATAAATAAAAATGTTATAACCTCTATATATATGTATGATTTATTGCACTAATGATAATATTAATCAATTTAAAGTTAGGTAAAAACAAGTTTGAAATACATTTAAAATGCAGACAAAACCGCAGACAACGACCAGGCTAAGCTAAGATAAACTCAATAGCCATATTTTAGTGGAATGCAATTATAGCTGGTCAGGGTGTCGCTGATGTGATAGGGGAGCACACACATGCATACGTGCATTCTAATGTGTGTGTATACTAGTAAGTTGTTAGGGCTGTCACATTGTTAAAATGTACCTCACATGTATTTTGAATAAAAATGAAACAAATAATAATTTGTTAAATAGTGCTAAAAATCACTCTTGTTTAATTTAAGTTTTGATAACAAAAGGGTTACGGCAAGTGCATTTACGAATCATACTATCTACAGTTAACGTCAGGAATGCATATATTATATGATCCATTGTTATTGACCTGTAAAAATAAAAAATAAATACTTAAACATCTGACTCTTCATAATGGTATTTATTCTTTATAGGTTAAATAACAGTATCCACTTACTTATAATCAATGATTACCTACTCTAAGATACCCTATTACCATCACACTTGGTATCACAGTCAGGTGCAGCTTAATAATACTTTAATACCTATAATAATTCACTATACTTAACAAGAATTCGTGTAGAGATGCTGTATCAAATGAAAAATATGCAAGTAAAACAAATTATACGACCCAGTTTTCAGGTTGTGGCAGCCCTACAAGTGAACTTGGTACTTGCAGTGGGACGTCACCCTTACGGATTAGTGGCGTGGCTATGGGATTACCACGTTCACCGCAAATGAAGAATCACTGATTATCTTATTCTGTTATATGAACTAATGTACTAATTATTTTCTTTATACATCTTTAAATAAAAGTTTGGATATAAAACGGTTATGCATTTTGACATTTTACCATACAACTTTTCATTATGAATGAAAATAATGTCTTTTTGTATATGTTTTAGTTTTTTTTATAAGTGATTAATACTGTTTAGATATATCTTTAAGTATTCAGGTACCTATATTTGTCATTCAGAAATGTATCACACCACTTTTATCAAAACATTCGGCAATTATCAAAGTTGTCTTTACAGAAACTCATCCGAACCCGTTAAAACTTTAAACCCGTACTTAAAGCGCCATCATTACTTATACTTACTCATTCGAAAATAATCCAAACAAACAGTTCCCGTGCGACACTTTGCGGAGCAATTAATTTAACGTATTCAAGTTCATAATTCACGTAACTCTCGCATCGCAACTCGTAAATAACATCTAAATGAATACCGAACTCAAACTCAACTTTTGTTTACATTTCAGATACGAAACGTCACAAGTATCCGAGTTTTGACAGATGATCATAAAGAACTAACACAGACGAAGGCACATTTACATACGCGTTTTGCGCTCTGACTGTCATACGCGGCTTTTAACGTTTCGGACCGCGTTCGAGAATAATTCAGCTTGATGAATTTGTCAGTTTTTCGTTCCGTTTTCAGCTTATTTTTCGTGTGTCCGTCACACAGTTTGCGTTAGTACTGACCACAGCTTAGGGCGCCGGCCACGCGGCAATGTGTGCGTGTGTGGAGCTTTCTGCACGCCATCTCTTCGCTTAAACGAGTGGGGCGTGCGATTGTGTGCGTATAAAGTTTACTTGTGGAAGTAGAAGGCTAGACTCATTGACTGCCGCTTTGTTGTATGAATGTGGAAAAATTATAGCGTACAGCAATGTTTTGCCTGAAAGAATGATGCGATGGTCATTGTATATGGTCGTGGTGGTTGCGAGCACTTAAGACTCAGTTTTCCCTCTGTTAATGTCCACTAGCATTGTTTGAACAAACATTATTTATTACGAAGTGCACTAATGAATGCCGCGTTTGATTAATAATTGCATACTTCATTTGTTATAGTGGCGTATGTCTTGTAAATTTCATGTTGCTAGCTAGGTATTCCCAAATAAGTTTGTTAATTCTTTTATAATTATATCTACGTGCATTGCCTAAGATTAATATTTATAGTTTTTTAGTAATATACAATACACTATTTTACTTTGATGGTCTATTAAAGTGCACGTGTGAAATGTGAGTGTGTATTCGGACCAAATGTTCAACCTAAATTAAAATTCTTTTGTTTATTATTTGTTCCTCTTCCTTACATCTGCGGAATTAAAATTTTGCATTTTACTTTAACCTCGATGATAATGCAATTTTTTACAACCAGCATGACCGGATACTACGTTCAAGATTGACTCCAGTTAAAGGAATTTCTCACCAGTTACCAGCACAATCATTAAATACTATTTTATATTCACATAGCATAGCATACGTACATATAAGATATATTATAGCGTAAAAAGTGTATTTGATGCATTTTAATATTATTTTACTAAACGAAAGTTAAGTTCAATTAACAAGGGGATAGCCAGAAGTAAAGTTAACACTCAGGAGCAACAATTATTAAAACAAACTTTCAACAAAGCAATTACCTTAGCACAAACGTAACATAAATACATATATCATGCCGAGTCAAAACTTGGTGCTTGCATTCTCAAAGTTAAAATTGCACATTTATCACGAAGAGGACCAAGCTCGGGTCCATTAAGAGATTTTTCTGAATCATAAATCTCCTTCGCTTCAGCTCACTTCGATACAGATATGAACAAACACCCCGGACTTGAAAACTTTCATAGAGTACCTTCATAAGTGAATATAAGGCATTAATACCATTGATTCATACTACTCAACGAGGAATTATTAAAACACTCCCAAGCTTGTTAAAACTGGGCCCCAATTCTGCTAATTTATAACGCTTCAATAGTGTCTCGATTGAATGGTTTGCCATATTCTTAAACAAAATTGAATAGTTTGACACATTTTTGGCACATTTCGTGTATAGAATTGAATAGATCGACACATTTTGGCACGGTGTACAAAATTTAATAGTTTTCGACACTATTTCGGCATATTCTATGTACAAAATGTAGCAGACTATTCAATCGAGACACAATTGTAGCGTTATAACTTAGTAGAATTGGGGCCCTGAATGTTAATAAATCTGGATCTTAGAAACAACTTAGAAGTCTTAGAACATACAAGTTGTTTATTACATGCTAACACAACGATTGATTGTGTGACTGGTACGACTAGGACTATATGTATACCACAATTTCCAATGAAGATTTTGTGAGCAACGAAAATACTATGTCACTGGCACCCATGGCCCAATTATAAACACTAACTGTCTGTGTTTTGTCAAATAAATTAACTGCCACACTTTCTTAAATCATTCATTCATCATTTCACGGCCAACTATTGAGCACTGGTTTTTTCTCAAAATGAGAAGGTTAAGGCCAATAGTCCACGACGCGGGCCAAGTGCGGATTGGCGGACTTCACATACCTTTGACTCCGGTATTCAGGTTTCCTCAAGATGTTTTCCTTCACCGTTTGTAGCAAGTGAAATATTCATATTTAATGCTTAAAACGCACATAACTCCGAAAAGTCAGAGGAGGAGAGGAGGCCGAATTCTTACCACTAGGCTATCACCGCTCTTTCTTAAATATTTTTGGGTAAATGTTTGTCCTTGGCCAAGAATTGAACACTGGACCCCTCGCATCGCAAGACGAATCACTACCAACTAGATTATGGTGTAAATTTGTTTTATACAAATATAACGTATATTGTAATATAACATCGATATATAACTTTTCATTAATGATCGATGCGTTATAAAAATAATTAAGCTCTTATTACAATTAGGTAAACTATACATAGATTACTTATAAATTTTTAACTTGTAATTATAAATAATTTTATTCACCGATTTCAATTACTCTTTAATAGCATCGATGGCAACGCCCAAGATTGAGAATTAAATGCTACTACCGGCGATTAAGTCCTCTTTCGGGCTTTTAAATACGACTCTTTTGTTTGAAAACTATGAGAATGTTTTAATGAATGGTGTAATGAATGAGTTCTGATTGAACCTTTGGACAGATGAAGACATAATTAAACGTTATTGAATGCTGTATTGGAATTCAAAAATTCCGCTGCTTAAGTACCTTTAGTAGCTTGCAAGGTCGTTGAACTATGTTTTTTAAGTTGAATGATTGTTTTGAGTTATACAAAAAATTTAGTAAGTTACTTACAAGGTACTTACTACCCTCCCAAGGTAATTACTAGTTATTTACCTTGGGGATACTAAGTACATAAAGGATCTAGTTTTATGTGCATATTTTTGGTGGTAAAAATATTTCTTCACCGGAATCGTGAGGAAGCCTGAATTTCTGAGATTAATATTGTGTTCAATGTTCCTAAAGAGGTAAAAATTATCTCGAATTTAGCATAGTTTAATCTTTTTCTGGAGTTACGACAGTTAAATGATTTATCAGATTGGATAAAAGGACATGTCAATTATTATTCCAATTATGATAGTGCGCAAATTCATTACATAGTTAAATTCAAAACAGCCACACACGTTGTACCAAGAAAGAAGTTCCATTTTAATGTTACAATATACATATTTCAATCGAATACAAATAAAACATCCTTATAATTCTTTCATCTGCTACTGTATTTTGTACAAATACCATGCCCTATATTATTTGTAAAAACTCGAAAGCATAATTATAGAGTACGATGCGTACAAAAGACCTCTAAGTTTGTGTTTAAGAAACGTTTTATATTAGAGATAGAGAATGTTTATTGAAATTTGAATTTTAAATCTGTACTAATAAGAGCCACGTTTTTCGTATAAGTTTTATAATTCAATGTCCAGCGAACCAGTTACGTAAGTACAAAATTTTAATAGAATCACCCATATGGCGTCCGTCGGAAATGCGTATCGCCTGTCAGCCCTTTAATATTATAATGAAGCGTTCTCATTTCTTTCAAGTGACCACTCACAAAGAAGACAATGGGATACGCGATTTGACGAGGGCTCATCCGGAGGGTTTGCAACTCTACCAGTTTTGCGTTTATTTTTTAAATTATTTGTACACAGTAAATTAAGTAAAAGCCATTTTTTATCCGCAAAAGTATGAACGAAAAGTGATAGAATTATATTTTTTTAAATTCTAGTTTATTATAATAATTTTTTGTGACGAATGCTCACACATCGAGACCCTTCGCTTCGTGAGATTGACCACGATAATTTAAGTAGGTAAGATACATCCAGAGACAAGATTTTTTGTCATTACAGTGAGATAATAAAGAACCATATGCAATAAATATGTTTTAACTTATTGTAATGATATTGATTTTTATTAACTGTAATGTTGATGTGTTACAAGTGAAATATATTTTATTTAATTTATTAGTCCATTAATTAAACAGGTACTTAATAAATGTTACTAATCTAAAGACAACTCAGCTGTTGTATTTCCCCAACCACAAGCAAATAAATTTCACGTAAGGTCAAGGTTGTTCACCTTTAAAGGCAAACCGTAGCTTAAATGAATATTTATATGAATAGCTCAATTGTTAGCATTAATTTATAGGTAGGTACTAAAATGTAAATGTACGGGGATTTTTTTGTAAAAATCATCTGAAATACTTAGATAATGTCCAGTATATTAACGCTCCATTTAAGAATGGACCGTTTTACTGCGTAACACGGACAATCGCGACGAGCTTTACAACGGGGGCGGTTAAAAAGCTTCGCGTTAAGGCGGTCGTCGTACACAACGTTTAGTAACATCGAACAATACGTATACTTCACAATTCGGTGTAAGCGGTTCGCACTTCGAACTTCCAAAGGTCTTGCATTGAATTATTTACATTTATTTATGATTTACATAATAGTTACTTACATAAATAAAAGGCAATAATAATAAAGATAAACACGTGAAGGTACATAAACATTGAATCCATCCATTTTAAAAAATTCAAAAAAATATTATCCAGTATTTTTACTAAAGAAAATACCGTGCAGCAATAAAAATAAATCTTATTTCGTAGGTATAGGTAAGTGTATCTAGGTGATGTCATCCATCTTAAAAGGCCGACCTTAATAATCGTGATACATTAATATGCCTTTAAATTTTGCGTAAGTAGGAGACTACTCATAGCATCATTATTTCTAGGATTAACAAGTAGGTACACCCTGAAAATAGTTCGACCCATAATCCATAAATATTTATCGAGTCATGTGACACGTAAATGCGTTTTTATTACGCGTGGGTCTAATGGCAGTCTGCCTTTTAAATTGAAAGTGACGTAAGTGGTGTTTTAGTGCGCAATCGGCGAACGAAAGTCGTAAATCAAAGTTTTAGTGTCGAAATGTTGAGATGCGCTGGCCACTGGGGTGGCCAGTTCTTAACTTTTTTTAACTCGTTTAAAAAATAAGTTAAAGAAACAATATGACATTGTGCTGTTGTTGGGCACATTCTTCTATTGTTCGACCAATGACGATCACTGCTTGGTTAAAAATACCACAGTGTGCACAGACATTGTCTTTGGTTGCAGAATTGTATTTTGTTGCTTTAAGTGTCCAATTGACAATGTCATCGAAGTGTTGATGATTACCATTGTATTTTACCATCGCTATTTTACAACGTGGGTGTACTTCATGTTTAGGGCTATCGATCACGGAAATATTACTGCTTATGTTTGCTACCGAACTGACCTGTGAGATTTATTATATTTTACGCGTCATAGCTGTACTTTGCTAGGGAAGGTAATAAATCCGGTTTATTCCTAGTATAATATTAAAATTTAATCATCGTGGATATCAAGTACCTATTGGAAATGTCGATATAAATAATAATAATTGTGAGTACCCCTTACAGTTAAAAACTATTCGTAGTAGTTCTTATGACAGAACAAATGTGATTTTTTTCCACTACTGTGATTAAATGTGCACACATTTAAAAACATATTAGATCTTAGAATAGCTGCAACTGTAGAAGTGTACGAAATTTTAAAACCAATTGTTATAATTTCACTAGAAAAGTGACGTTGCTTAAGGTACACAAAATATATTAATCAATTAACTAAAAATATTACGAAATATAGGAACTACTACTATTGGGCCTACTTAAATAAGATATCTACTAGATAAACATGAGTCCAATAAAGTACATATAATGTGTTTTCTGGGTCAGTGACGGCATGACACAAGGCCAAGGCTAAGGTCCCCTAAACATTTGCGCAATTGTTAAATCAGTGAGGGTAATTTTCAAAGGCTACGATGACCTAATAGTTTATGAAGTGATGTTTAATTTTTTCTCCCTAACTAAGGATATTTAAATATTGGGTCCTTTAATTTGCTAAGGCAAGACTAGGTTTCTGGCCATTACCTCTGCTATATCGAAGGTGGATTGGATGATCTGTAATGTACCGTTTCGTTTACAGGTATCTGTTTTAGTTTTGCAGGATCTCTAGACTACACTGTTGAATATGGTATTAATTTTTTTATAGCCTGAAGGGCTGACGTAAAAGCAGATGAGCTACCTGGATGGTAGGTAAGTGGTCATCGTCGCCTATGGACAAGAGCAACACCAGGGGAGCCACCAGTGGAACGCCGGCCCTGAAGGAGAGCTCTTTTTACACCTTTCTTGAAGAACCTCATGTCAAAGCGCTCCGGGAATACCTCGGAAGCTCATTCCACAGCTCAATTGAAGATGTTTAAAAATATGTATTACCTATACAGGACATTATTTAACTACGTATTCACGTTTGAAATTAAGCTGGCTTCTTCGTATTAATGTTGCGAGTGCAATACATTGTAACGATTGTAAATCTCTCATAAGTTAAGTGTCCATTAATTGTCACTGTAAAGTTTTCCTTGGAGACGGTAACAAGATATGAGGAATAAGGGCTCTGAAGGAACCATTAATTTTGTTCCAGGAAATTTGTCTCAGAGTATCGGATTAGTTAGTATTAAACTGTGGTTTTACAGACTTCGTCCGTTTGATGCTAGAGTTGTTGGAGTTTGATGACGCGTGTTAAATTTAATTTCTTACTATCTTTAGGAGCATATTATAGTCCCGTGGTTTGAACGTTGGACTCCAGAACCTGGGTTCAGTTCTTGTACGTGACTCTAATTTTGAAAGAGTGAGTATTTGAATGATTGAATTTAAATATCAGTTGCTTCACTGAAGGAAAACATCTTTTAATGAAACCTGTAAAGACCTGATCAGATAGATAGTTCCTTATATCCTCAAAAGTATTATTATTGTAGACTGAGAAAAAATCGTCACAATTTCTAATAATATTTTTATGTGTGTGATTTTTTATAAGATGATAAATGTATACACACAAACAAATAAGAAAAAAGCTGACATTGTACTAAAAGTCAGTTTAAAGACGCCAATTTTAAGCAGTTAATAACAAACCGAATGGAATGAGTCATGTCAGCGCCGACACTTGCATTAATGAGGCTCGCAACACAAAAGGTAATATTCGCGCGATTCATTTAGCCTGCGGTTAGCTAAAGCTACTGATAGACGTGACTACGCTGCGATGCGACTTTGCGATTATTGTATTTCATGCCGTATTCATATTATAAGTTATTGCTTTGATACACTACAGTTATACTAACTCAAACATGCTTTGTAATGACGTATTTCTAAATTTAAAATATAACCCTTTCTTCATAATCCTGTATGGTAGACCAAAATTGGTTATTAATATTTTGTTTCCTTATCTATTAATTATGCTTCCAAATTAAAAAAATATTTCTAAAGCACTTCTTGTATTTACACAGATACTCATTTGCAAACTAGTTTAGTCGGGCTGCTCCGACCACCAAAGGCAAAGATTTGTAATTCCAATAACACAAAAATTTATTTGAAAGAATTGTATTGACATTTTGAAGTTGCTTATCTTATTTTACACTATCTATAAAACTATGGAAGCAGAAATATGTACCTACACCTGCAAATAACTACTTTTGAAGTCGGACACAAATACATATGTACATGTACGAGTATTACGCGTGTTGATCGCAATGGAGCTACGAACAAGACCGTCTATCTAAACACATCTTTACACAGACATTGCAGTGCGGTGATATGTAACGCTTTTCATAATTAATATCGCTTTAGCACATAACGCGGTTTGCGATATGTCTGCACTTGATTGAGTCGAATCCTTGATTGTTGATGAAATTGTGGCGTTATAGCTTCGCTTTGATTAGTTTTTGCATTGAATGTCCACGTGGAAATTGTAATGGTATTTTGTTGTGGGTCGATATTGTACCTACTACTGAATCAAATTAGTATATGTTACATGTATTGGTATATGTTATCTACAAATCATAATTTTGTTTGATTAAAGATTTATACGATTATATGATTAAATTTTACTAGTAACGTTCTGTTAACATAAAATTTTCTTTTTCTTTAATTTTCGCACGGTACGGATGGCAGCTAGAAAATGAAAAGTTTTTGAAAATGGTTTTTGCGTGACGGAAACGGGAATATAGCTATTTGCTTAGTCCAGTGTTAGATGCACGCTTATTGGTCAGTCAGTATAACTAATTGCCGATAACCTGTTAGCTGACAGGTTAGGTAAGTCAGCTGTCAGGTGAGATATGTCAGATGTTCAAGTGTCGGAGTTAAAAGCCACTTTCTCCGATATACACTATGATTTTCGCATCTTTATTTAAGTGACTTCCCAAAAAAATTATATGGCAGTTATCTACATCCTGGTAGAAATCGCCATCGCAACAAATAACGATCCAAGATAATATGGGTGTATGGATCCTTCTCACGATGTGAGGAATATAGGCAAAAGTCCACTATACTGGGGTAGTACAGATAGTTGGCTTTAAATGTCACGTGCTACAAACGGTGAAGGAAAATATCGCGAGCAAAACCTGCATGCCGGAGAGTTCGCAAAAACTCAAAGGTGTGTGAAGTCTACCAATCCGCACTTGGGCAGCGTGGTGGACTATGGTCTTAACCTTCTCATTCTGAAAAGAGACCCGTGCTCAATAGTGGGTCATGATGGCTTGAGATGATGAGATTGTTGGCTTCACAACGTTTGCAAAAAATTGTAAAACTCTCAGGTGTGTAGGATTACGATGTTCTTCACCGAGGAGCAATTTATAGTTAAATTTCAAGCGCATCAATTTAAAAAAAATGGTACAGGAATCTCGGTATATTAAGTCATTGAGGATTTGAGTTTTCAATAAGAAGACAAAAACGAATAACCTGGATTTTGGGCATTGCCAACAGCATCGCAATATAGGTAAATAGCACTTTATGAAGCTACGCTCAAAGTGGTAATTGATGTCACACGTATGTCTACCACGGCCGGGAATAGCAATTATGGAACTCATTGTTCACCAGATAAACTCAATACGAAGCTACAAAGTTATTTTCAATAATTACGTATAAATACTAGTTTAATACATTGTGATGAATACAATTGTATTTCAAGTACGTATTCATTTAGTGTTCAGCAGATTCACTATAAAGTCAGGCTATGTTAATTGCAAGTTATTACTTACAATAGTGACTACAATAAAAACACTACCAGTGTTGGTCTTTAGATAATTTCTGTTCAGAACTATCATGTGTCAAGACTGTCAGTTGTCATTCCTGATGAACTTTATCGATCCCAACTAAGCAGTAACGACGCGTCTCATGCTATGGAATCTTAAATCTGTAATCTCCACTTTTTGCATTCCTCCGCTCAGAGCGCCATAACGACACAATAAACGTATTTTATAAGCGCTCACACTTAACGTTTATATCGCCTTATAAGTAGATCGAGAAATAATAAAACTAAAGGAGAGCGCACATCAAGAAAGCAATAACATCATTATCATAGCGAGTCGGCCATCTCTTTCCAATAGCTCTCACCCCTCCCTTAGCCCCGCCCACCGCGTATCGCCGCTGTCACCTGTATATCTCAAAACATTACACATATGCAAAACTTTCGCGCTCACACACAGCCTCTGCACTCACACGCTCGCGTACCTTGCAAGTTGCAGTCGGGACTTGTGTGCATCGGTATAAATCTGCAAGATAAAAATAAAATTGTACTATATCGCGTCGCGAGTGTACGGACGTGTTTTTCTTTTTTGTTGAGATAGTCTGTAGGCGTGCCTAGTGAGTTGTTTGCACCTCTCACAGTGGTCGATATTTCACGATGCCGTGTCATCGACACGACACCCTACTGAAATATAGACGTAGGTTATGTTATCGCTAAGAAATGTGAACTTTTCTGTTCAACTCAGTAAACTTGCAACTCTAATAATATCTCATAGTTTTATTTTTACACCGTTGTTATTAAATATTTATTCGTATCTACCTATATTCCCTATAGTTAGGTCGTTTGATTTACACGTGGAGATATTTTAGTCACTGCATTGAAGAACGCCCTTGGTTGGCTTTAATATTATAAGGTATATTGCACCATCGAATTGAATGATACTGAATGTTTTATTCAATTTTTAACATCTCAACACTATCTATCTTACATAATAATAGATCAGATAAGTCAAGCATTAGGTAGTCCGATTGGCGACTTACTCACTTACTGTCTTGCCTAAGTCAGCCGCCAAACAACTGATCGTGTTTCGGTTGCGAGCTTTTCCTTTTTCTAGCCGGCTACGCAATGATGTCCATGGGCGACGCAGCCTTCTTAAAGTCACAGGACTTACCTGCTCATTTGTAAACTATTGACTTAAAAATATTTTTAACGGAATTAAAGTAGGAGGAAACATGCATGCTGCACTAGTCCTCCCTTGCCGCCCATAACAACTGCATATTGATGTTCTGCAAAACGTATCCGCCTACGGCGGTCGGCAACAAGCTGTTATCACCTAACATGCTTTCTGAGGTGGCAAGCGAAACTTAACTGAGTTTTAAAGTTTTATACCCGAGTCTATCATAATACACACGTATACACGCACATACATACACACGCATTATTATAAGGCTGGTCGCACATAGTCGCGCGAAGGTGTGAGGCGTGTAGGACGACCTGCGCAAATGATATGACATTCGTGATTCTAAGCTGTCAAACTTGAGACTTGCCGCACATCAAAGTGCGAACCTCGAATCTTCGCGTAGACCGTACAAACATTCGTGCAACGTACAAACATTATGAGTGACCGCGGGAATTGTAAGGGCGATCATTCACATTCACGCGAACAAGCGAATCCATTTGCGTAAGACGGACCTTCGCAACAGATTAGGTATGCGAAATTTTTGACAAATTCGTGGTATATAGATGTCAAAGCTGTGACAATTCGTGCAATGTACAAAGGTTTGCGCAAATGTGAGTGAGCGCGGTAACAACACAAATAATTTCAGATCTATTCAATCACCGAGCTGTCACGATCCAGCCGACAATTTTTCGTACATCCGCTCCATTTGGAGCTATTAACTCATAAACGATTTCAGTCACGGGAGCAGCTGCAATAATTATGCACATTGTATGAAACAGTAACTGCACTGTAATTACTAGCTGATTCAATGTATTGTTAAAATCAAAGCGTATGAATGAGTATATCATATTTTCGATGTGACGATACCTGAGCATTGTGCGCAATTAATTCAATGGCATGGAGGTTATTACGCGATTATTGTTCGATAGCGATGTGTTGAATAGAGCTAGGCTTCCGTTTGGTAATTAGAGAAAATTTTTCGGGAAGACTGTGACAATGGAGACAGGGACTACAGGTCATAAAGGTCCTTGGCTACATACTTCCTAGTGAAATGCCAACGGAAATCTTATTTGGTTAGTGGTGCATAACCTGCCAAAGTTGCATCTTCTTTGTACCTAGAACAAAATACAAAAAACGCTTCAAATAAGAAATTTTGCATAGGGGCCGTCCATTAACCCTCCGTGCACCACGTGGGGTTTAATAAACCCCAGCTTAACAAAAATCGCCGTAACTTTTGAAACGGCCGCGTGATTTCCATGAAACGTCGTGTAGCTGGAGTTGCCACGTTGCCGGATCGCATAGTAACAGTGGTACCTGTGGTACCGTCGCAGGCGCAGCGGACGGTCGCCCGCAAAGTGTGGTAGGGTGTCACAAACCCCACGTGGTTCGGGACGTCGTTTAAAAGGTAAGCAGTATCACATACAAAATATACCTATTTCTACATAAATACTTATTTATTTTGTTTTTTTTATTACTTTAATCGTTTATGTATTTGTTTATAGGTCTCATAATGGCTCGACGTATTGATGATCATGAAATATGTATTATCGGCACTTATGGATGATAGTGATGGCGATACAGATGAGCTACGAGTATATTTACACGGAAGTGAAGGCGATTCAGATCATTTGAGTACTCAACCTGAAAGCGACATTGAAGAGGATGCAGAGGACATAGACATTTCTTCAGGAGGTGAGTCTTCTATATTGGGAAAGATGGCACAACAAAATGGCTCGAAACAGCAAACGATGGCCTCTCACTTTATTTTTCTCGATGCTGAATCATGCAGGAATCAACGCTATGATTCTGTATATATTCAATAATGGAATTGAAGCAGGAAAATCTAATAATAGGATGAAGTTTATTCGTGATCTGGGAATGGCTTTGATTGAAGAGCATCTGAGAAACCGCAAAGATAATCCACGAATTCCAAAGGATTCTCGTAAGCACATATGTACATGTCTTACTTGGTGAACCAAGTGTGGAACCACCACAGAAGATGCCAAGACGTGTAACAAGATGTTCGGAATGCGATAGAAGAAAAGATCGGAAGACCAAGTACGGTTGCGAGCGATGCGAAGTATCTATATGCTTAGAGCACGCATATTTTTTTTGTAAAAATTATGCAGATTTGAACCAACTGGAATCTCAAGAAGACTAATTATGTTTAGTTATTTTTATTTTATTTTTGTTTCTTATCTCATTAGGCCCTGGTATAAAGGGCGATAAGAAGTTTTTGGTTAAGTTTTTTTTTATAAGGCTAAACCTAAGAAGATGGTCTCCTCTTAGTTATTAAAAAAGTACTATTTTTGTTACAATGCCTATAGATAATAAAAATGTTTTGTATATTTAACAAATTTATTTTATTTTTATCTCCTAATAATCATAAAATAATATAAATACGTATAAAATCAACTTTAAAAGGATATTCTCTATATATAGATAGAATGATGTTGGGGTATAGGAAACCCCACATAGTGCAGGACGCAACTTTTACCCACGTGGTTTACGGAAGGTTAAGAGTATGTGTATTTTAAGTCTACCAAGTACAATGAAATGCTTTAAGAACTTGGTTTTTTGTTCACTTTTCTTGTGCTAGCTGTGATACCTTTGATGACACTGATGTGCCAGAGCAACAGTAGCCACTCATCATCATTTAGCTCGTCTATCGATTAACCAGCAATTACCAACCAAACTGTCTCGGTACCTCCAGGCGCTGCTCCCGGCGGCGTGCCTGCTGCAGCTGCAGGAGATCCAGGACGTGTGCTGCGAGTTCCTGAAGCGGCAGCTGGACTGCTCCAACTGCCTGGGCATCCGCGCCTTCGCCGACACGCACTCGTGCCGCGAGCTGCTGCGCATCGCCGACAAGTTCACGCAGCAGAACTTCCCCGAGGCTAGTGATGCTCTTTCATACACTTTATTGATGTATAACAATGAGTTACAACGATCGATTGTTGCATCGATCAATAGTGGAATGAATTAGTCTATGTTGATCGATAGTTTCTACTAAGATCAATCGATTGATCGATATCGACTAATCTATTTGACCATCGATCGATGGTGTCGATCAACGATCGTTCGATTGGTCTGGTAACACCTTTACACAGTCAATAAACATAACATGGGATCCTTACCCTACCCACACCTCCACACTACGATTGTGAATGGTGCGGGCGGTAAGGACAATACAAAGAAAAATCACAAACTAACCCATGACAAAAATACAAATCCTTGTCCATCATATAAATATCTGTCTCCAGACACAAAATCGATCCTGGCAACATTTAGTCAGATATAAAATGTTACTAAGCACAATGTAACTTGTAAGTGACGCAGCCGGTGGTGGCGGTTTGGGTGCGCAGGTGATGGAGAGCGAGGAGTTCCTGCTGCTGCCGGCGGCGCAGCTGATCGACATCGTGTCGTCGGACGAGCTCAACGTGCGCTCGGAGGAGCAGACCTTCCAGGCCGTCATGTCCTGGGTCAAGTACAACGTGGCCGAGCGCCGCCAGCATTTAGCGCAGGTGAGGGGTTGTATGAAACGGTATAGCCATCAATTGTTGTTCAAAATGCCGTATAAAGGATAGTCCATGTCAATATTTTATTATTTCAGACAATAGAGCAACTTGATAGAAACGTTTTTTATGCAGACAATGGATAACTGACTCGAAGAGCCATTTATTGGTAAAAGTATATATAGTTTGGCTAACGAAAGCTGAACCCAGTGTTTTTTGTAGTGGTCACACTGTTACAAATGTCAACAATTAATATGGCGTCTTAGACACTTTGATCCTTTTAACATTTTGAAGATAAACTCAAATATTCAAAAATTTTCTCTTTTGATTACTATCAGTTGTATTTTTTGTCGAAGTGGATTGCTGAAATGATTTTCATACACTATATAGTGTGTGTTAGAAGGTGTGTTACACCATATACATATTTTTTAAATATGCCGCGCTTTGCTGGGTTCAGCTTTCGATAGCCAGACTATATATAGTGATGTAAACTGGACGCAAATAATTCGATTTGATAAAATTACTAATCGGATTATTATCGTTTCGCATAATTTAGCAAATCACTAAAATACTGTATGAAGCTATTACAGAATCAATAACTTCACATAAAAAATAATTATTATTAATTTTCCGCTCAATTTTTAATCGTTAATCGTTTTTAGTGCATGTATGTATTAAAAGCATGCATGTATGCACCGCTGTTTAATACTTCTCATTTACTATACATATAATTTTAAATTAATGACCATTCCATATTGTTCACTGATTTTTTATTTATAAACATATCGAGAAAAAAATCGAATAATCAAAACATCGTTCGTTAATAATAGTGATAGTGAGTAATCACTATTACGGAATAGCTATGGCAACATTATTTCGAAAAGTGACATTAGCTTCATAGAGTTAGTACAATCTATGATTAGCTTAGCTTACGACCTTACCTTACGTCACGTCACCATTTTACTTTTACTGAAAAAGTCGCAGTATAATTCATTTCCCCAGCCACTCGTGGGATTCATAATGGAGAAAAGAAAAAATAAGAATTTAAACGCCAAGCACAACGAGCTCATTCAGAGGTTCGCTACCTCTGCAGAGGTTGCTAACTTTTCTACTAACGGAGGCCTATTGCCTCCCGAAGCTATGGTCCCTGGGACTTCTATAGCCCAGAATAATACGCAAACCCCGGGTGTCAACAACCCCAGCGGCCGCGTAAATCCAGACGCTATGAGGAGGCACTTACGCCGCTCTCTCAGTGGGGCGGCTCTCAAGCGTCGGAAATGGTGGTTGAGTAGAGGCAAGAGTGAGAATGAGGCCTCTATTCTCTGCCTGAAACCGTTCTCTGAACTGACCGAGTATCAGGAAGTCCGTGACTGGCTGGCGAGAGGTGAAACCCAGACCCAGGCGGTCAAGAGAATGCGTTCAGAGGACGATTCACCAAAGAATCAAGAACAAAAGACTGCGAGGATGGAGGAAGAACGCATTTCGAAAACGTCCTTCAGTGAAGTGTCTGGAACCTGCAAAGTTGGCATACGTGACCAAACCAGATCAATGAATACTGAGGAAATCCAGAAGCTGCAGGAGGCGATATTGAATTGTATCAGCTCCTCCGGCAGTGGCATGGGACCCAGGTTCATGGGATCAGCTGTCAGGGCAGGATGCCTTGTGCTCACCTGTCATGATGGCGCGACCCGAGACTGGGTTGCGGCGTGGGTGCCCACCCTTAAACCATACGAGGGCGCAAATCTCAAGTTCGTAGAGGAAGGAGATCTGCCAAAACCTGTCTACGGCACAGCTTGGATTCCAGATCCAAAGCTAGATTCCAAAACAATCCTGCAGAGACTGGAAGCACAGAACAAAGGCGGCTTTACCAGACAATGGAGGATTGTCAACCAAAAGGTGGAAGAAACAGGGCAAACTGTTACCTTCTGCTTTCAAGAGGATGTCCTGGAAGCCTTGAAGGAACGCGGCTTCAAGCTGTTCTTTGGATTCTGGGGCATCATCATCAAAGTAAAATACCCCCCAAGAAAAGATGGAGAGGAGGCGGGGGAAGCCACTTCGTCAGAGCCGGTGCCAGGACCGTCCAGCGTCGTGTCAGCGGTTCGCGCATCAGCCATGGCGCGACCCATTAAAGGGCCAGCGCCGTATGATGAGCGTCAGACTTGTGGATCAGACAGCTGGACGGTTCCTGGCGTCGGTG
>DWJQ01000105.1:0-18697 GCA_018248915.1 Hesperia meskei straton | reverse complement strand
GCTCAATAATATTTCCCATTAAAATATGATAAAGTAACAGTTTTCACCAACAATTTCACACATAGGTTCCTACCTACTATACACAAAACATACTTCACCTGAATTAGTTTAAAAAGCAGTAAAGATAAATATGACTAAAGCAACACGAAAACCAACTTTGTTTTTTACTATGTCAAGATTTGCTCACTGTCGATTATATCAGTATCAGTATATTACGATTTGGCGACGATTCGGGGTCACCGGTTTGTGTAAGGGAGATCTCCCGCCAAACGAGACGACATGCCTGGCGCGCGGCCACGGCCCCAAATGAATGTTCTTGGAGCGTTGTAGAAATCTTCGATAGCGTGTTTCAGGCTTCGATGACATCACCGCGGGTCGTATGTGCGATGTCGCCACAATGATAATTAAATTACCGTTCCCGCAGGTGACAGAGCCGCACTACTGCGTGCGCTTCAACTCTGCTGAGCACGTGCGCGCGCGCGGCGTCGTCACGGGCGCGGACGTGTTCGTCGCGCCGCTCACGCCGCACACCAACTACGTGTTCCTCGCGCAGCTCATGAAGTAAGCGTTGTGGATAGTGTGATAGTAGACACGAGCAAGGTATGATGGTGTGGTTAGGGGTCATGGAGATTAGTGACACCAAAGTACTAAAGCGTTGTCGACTGGCATTCGAGCAGCGTGACATTTTCTTCTAACCTCAAGAACTTGAAGAAGTTAATGAAACTGAGTCAATGTTATCTGACGCCATGAGATGAGACGATTTTGCTATAGACACCTATATGATTTGAGCCTTACAAGAAAAAAGCTTTTATTAAGTTAATTACAATGAATTTATCAATAGACTCCACGTCCATCTAGTCAAGGTGGATCAAATAATTAAAACCTAAGAAAAAACCAATTGTTTATGATTCAAATCAAATGTCTTCAACAGGGCTAAAGGTTCAGATGCCTCGTGGTTGCACGACGTGGAGCCGCCGTCCAATCAAGTAGATTACTCCGACGACGAAGAGGAGAGGAAAGCTGCCAAAGCGAGAAAGGAACAGAGACAGAAACCGGCGGGCGACACAGAGAATGGAGAGACGTCCAAAAATACATTCTTTAGAAAAACTGCCGAGCCGAGGAGGAACCAAAGGCCCTCGGAATCTAGCAGCAGATTCGGCAGTGGGCCCAGTAGAGGACGGAACCCGTTTGCCGGCGGGGCAAAAAGAAACTTAAACACATCGAGGCCGTGGGTGCACCAGCCCGATGTACGAAGCCCCCTGCCGCGTCCGGAGCCAATGAACTACGTGTACGGCGCGACGTTTAACCCGTCGCTGCTGCAGCCGAACTTCTGTTCGCCGCCCCCGTTCATGGGCAACCAGTTTCCGTTGATGAACCCGCGCGTGCCGCCGCCGCCGCTGCCGCCGTTCCGCGGGTTCCCGTACTGCGCGGCGCCCCGCCCCCCCTGGCTCGCCGGCACACCCCCGCCCCCGCCACCGGGAACTTAGGTCACCACACTTCTGTAACTTCTGTTATGTCTTATGTCCATGCAGCCTGTTAGTTGAGTCTAACAATACTAGTGTTGTTATCCAAATAAATGTATATTTATGTATTATGTAATAAATTGTAATTATTGTGCTATAACGAGTATTTTTTGTTTGCAATATTGCGATCCATTCATCGGCGTTTATAGGTTAACTGCTATAAAATAGCTTGGTTTTTCTACTTGTCGCTTGTACCACTAACTAATACACTATGCAGTCTAGGCACTTGTACCTATTGATTTTGGAGTTAATGATTCTGACCCTATGTTAAGATGTGGGAGTTTCTACTGCGTGTAAAACGTTGATATGTGGCCGAGTCCTTACAATTTGATGATCTTGAATATTGTTTCTTCAGGACACAGACTTGTGAAAAATTAAGCAGACTAAACATAATCTTGACCCACTACAAAGACGTATGTTAGCAATAATTTCATCCCTTTCTGTCCCATAACACGTACAGTCTCTTTATTTTTGTTGTTTCAACACTCACGCACACAGGCAAAATGGGGTGGAAGCACTCCCGCCATTTTCATAAGCTGCAAGAAGCTCACTTTTAGTATGAAGACCATAGACAACATTTGTAGATTACAAATATTTTGTATGGTGATTGTCAATATGTGCAGTATTTCTATGTCGTTGTAACTGGCACGTTTTTTTCTTGTTTTTGGGTCTGGTTATTTTTTCATAAGTGTGGTTCGGGATTATAAATAGTCTCAAACTACTTTTGTCATGGGTACATCCTTTTCAGAGCATGCAACATTAAATAGGTAACTTGCAAACGTGGAAACTTGGAAACAAGTTCAAAGTACATACTTGAGAGCACCTTCAAAATCTCTCACTGCAACAAAATCGACTAGCATAGTAAAAAATGTCAGGATTGATAAAAATAATAAGTCTGATCATTTTGTGATTTCTTTATTAAATATTTCATTGTTAGAAATTAACTAACGATCGAATTTCATAATGACAATAAAAAAGGTTCATGATAATAAAGATTACATCTAAAAAATACTGCTCTTGGACTATGCAGAACTAAATTCGGTCTGCTGCCCTGCGCTAACGGCGCGTCAACGAAACTGGTTAAATAATAAAAATTTTGCACTCAAATGATCACAACGTAAAATGATAGACATTTCACAATACAGGAATATAAAAATCGCTCATACAACTAAATATAAGTGCACGGCCGGCGAGTGCCGGGCGGCGGCGAGAATACTTATTTAACTTATCGTATCGGTTAAATAATTTAACATTAAACGCTGCGACGCTGACGCCATCCGCTAGAGAATGGTTTAACGGACCATGTGTTTAAATAAATGTAAGTATGCAAATGCGTATCAATGTGAGCGATGGAAAAGATGATTCATGAAACAATTTAAAAATCAAATTCACACAAAATCATAAACATACTGAATTCACAATAAAATCGAATAAAACAATAAATGATGATTGCAATGCAATATTTATAATTAAATCTCAATAAATCTCAAGTTCGTTAAAACATTCTCTAAACGTTACGAAACACTTGATTAAACACTTCATTGAAAATAATAAAAACTTAGCATACGTACGTAAATCTAGACTTGATTTATAGACAATATAAAATAAAGGTCGCTGTAGTGGATCCTGTTTTGGCTGTTGCTGTAGTTGTTTAACATAAATGAAACTTTAATGTTTAGACAAAGTTGTAAATTTTATTATAGGTGTCTAAGCTACTACTTTAGATATTATGGGCATTTCAATATTTTTATTTGTCAGGTAATTTTTCGATCAAACAATAGGCCCAGGTTTAAATTTATCATATATATCCCAAAGTAAATAGTGAGAATTAAATGCAAATTATACAAAATGTATGATTAGAGCATTATTCATGATGTTACTACGCCATTTTGAAGTGTTAAAAAAGTCTTTTTTTTTCTTCGAATTTAAAGCCTGTTTCAGACGTAAGCAACAGCCAGACAAGTCACTGGCGACCTTCGTAAAATTAAACACAAAATAAACTTAATATAAATGCAATCAAACGGGCGATCACTCGTCTAACATTCCATAATTACTGCTCGCCACTTGACATCACATGCGCACAAAAGTATTAAATGCGCAAATAAGTAGCCAGTTATAGCATAGTTAATAATTTTAATTAAAATTAAAAACAAAGTATATAAATGTATTTTTAGCTGTTTGGAAGTGATAGAATACTTCTTAATGCGATGTGGATGAAGTGCTATAAACATTACGTTAATAATATTAATTTAACTATCATTTTTATCAACAATAATGACTTATCAATACTGGCATGGAACAACTGATTATTTCAAAAAGTTAGCATTACAAACATTCATAGCATTGGTAATGTAACGACCTGACATGGACATAAGAAATCAAGTTTTATGTAAATAAATGTGCAAAATAAACACAGGTGCTATCAACTTTACACGTATGTAAATGCAATATGTATTTAAGGCAGTAATCATAACCAACTCAAGTCAGCAACTCGAAAGCAATTTATAGGCAGAAGTATCACGTCAAGAATGACATTCAACCAAGCAATCCGTTAGCAAATATGTGTATGTCAAGTGGCGAGCGGCATTCTAAGGATACAACTAACATAACGACAACACAGGGCCAATAGGGCCGTCGCAACTTACACTACACGCGGGACACGGGACAGGGGGCGCGGGAGGGACACGGGACACGGGACGCAGGGAGTGAACCATTCTGATCAACTTAGCTTAGTACAAAAATACAGATTCCTTTGTTAAATAAAATTAACTCTCGATTCAAGTTAGCTTGCCGTCTGAGACTCACGACGAATAAATGCCTCTTCGGGGCTCCTATAAAGAGTTCACATCGAACGAGTCAAATACCGAACCGAAACAATAAAATAGACAACGGTACCGAGCAGTCTTCCGTTAAATACGTAAAAATACCCATCGGCGAAAATAAGCATGATCGATTCGACACGATACATTACATCACTAATAGTGAACTACGATTACGATAATTTGATCATGAATTATAAAACTTAACGCTAAACGATTAAAGGAAAATTAAAATTAAGTTTCGCTACATTAGTATTTCAGGGTTATAATTTTGTATCGATTACACGTTAGGAACTATTCTACTGTACATGTAAATGAAGAAAATAATTTTAAAAATATTCAGTAAGTTTAATAGTAGAGTTAATACTTTTAAAACATCGACGATTAGTTTCCGACAGAAGCGCGGCGCCGCGACCGCGACCGGGAACGAACATTCCAATCACGACTGTCTCACAGCCACATCGATTGGGTATAAATATATAGCTGTCAGACCACGTGGGGTTATCATATTGCATATCCATTAAACATTATCATATAACACTAAGATACATTACACGTTACGTTTACAGGCAAAACGATTAAAGAAATATATGTCATTATATTATGTCGATATAATATGTTCCGCTAAAAATAAGTAGCCTTAAGTCGTATCACTAAATCGTATGGTGTTGCCGAGTTATAATATTTAGAATATTAACGTTTACCTAAGACACTACGCGCTGCTACCTACTATTCACAGAGATTGAGACGGGAGCGACACTCGGCCACACGCGTGTTCATCGACCCAAGAGATTTATTTGATCATAATTGCAGTTCAATAGTCTTTGAAGAAATTTAAAATGTTGATTTTAAACATATTTACCGATTTTGGGACATTTACTAGGATTTTTTAGCATTTTAATTCAAGTAAATTAAAGTGGTAAAAAATCCTAGTCGCCAAAATTAAACACGACGTTATCAGAATACGGTCGTACCAACACGCGTGCGCTCCGAGTCGCTGGGCACGGGAAAGGCGAAATAGCGTGGTGCTCTCTACATAATAATTTTCAAAATTTATCAATAATAATAATATCCAATATAATTATGATACCTTACTCCTGAATCTAAACTGATCTTTGTCCCGAAATGCACGGGCGAAGCGAATTAAGCCGGTTGCGGCAACTTGCGCTACGAGACGTTCAAAAATATTTTAAAGGCGGATTAGAACTCTCGTTAGGTTACTATTTCCATTCGTAATTATTGTTCACTTTATAAATATCCATTAAAAATCAATACAAAATAGTCCCGTGCGTTTCGAGACAACTGGCCATCTTACGTACTCACTACGCCAAACGTTTAATCTCCTACTATTATAATAGTCTGTGTAGAGCGGTGTAGCCGCTTAAAATAATAATCAGATCGAGATACCTTATTACATATAAGATTATTATAAGGATATAAAATTAGAAACACCGAAGGCAACGAGTGCACGGGCGTGCGACACGACAGTACGACAGCGTACGACATCGAGCGGTACAACGTACCGCGGTCTATGTAGAATTTCGCAAAATATTACAATTCTATACTTGAATACGCTATAAATCACAATGTTCTATATGAAAACGTCCATGCGTCGCAATAAAAATGCTCTGTTCAGTACGGTTATATCATCATCTGTGTCTGTATAAAAATATCTGTCTCTCGTCATAAGTTTCAATCTTATTACTATGGATTCAGTATAAATGTAAGCAAGTTTTGTACTATTGCTTAGCGGTGGAAGAAATGTAAAGTGGTATTAACTGGTTTGTACGCCTACAACAGTCTCTGACTGCTATGGCCGCCGACGCACCATTCTCATATAGAACATTGTTCCACTTGTGACATTTTTGTTCTGTTTTACGTTCATCTAATTAATGAGTATCACGGTTAAGTCTACAACATTAAAAAAATATGGCATCAGTTCTTATGAAGTTCTAAGTCTAAATATAAACGTCCTAAAGCTATGATTATTCTTTAATAATATTGTTAGTATGGCTGAAAGCTAGTTTCCAGGGCCATTTTACCGAAGGCAGTTACAAAATGCAATTGTCGAGTGCAACTTGCAAGTTTGCGAACGACGAATAAGTTAACGTCGAAATATATCGTCACGATATATCTTGTCGATGACAAAGCCTGTCGTATAAACGTATTCGTCGCGTGCCATCAGTCACTAGGAGTCCCCCGCCATTCCATTTCTCCATCCGAGAGCATCAATACCGTCCGGGTACATTGATGCCATATTTTTTCCGATGTTCAAGTTTATTCGTAAAGCTTACGGCATTATGGTACAAGTAAATCTCCAGTACAATAAATAACTTTGTAAACACCAATTAAATGCATGTCGACAGTCACTTGAAATTCTTAGTTAAGGAGGATTCATTGTAGTAGCATTTCTCTGACCGATCGTGGGACGACGAACGCCGTAGCTATACTCTATATATAGATATAATGCAAAGATATATTCACGACACCTATCAGACATACATACATACAATACGTCACAGAATCCGACGAAGTCATCCTATGACTAATCATAGACAGCGACTTACAATGTAGAGTACGACTTGCAAAATAGATTGCGTCGGCTTGAAGGCCACTGTGCACCGGAGTGCCGAACGGGAAGACGCTACGTAACTACTACGAACCAAGAACGAGGGATTCTTAACCTTATTTCGACGCTATATAGTCTACATTAGGTAGTATTGTGACAAAGCGGTCCTGAATGCTACCACAATAATATTGTTATTGAGTCTACCCCAAAAAGATATAGTTGGATGTAAAGTTTCCATGTTGTCTGATGGGAAGACATTGGATTTACCCCGTCTAAATTGGACCATTCAGGGATAAATTAGTTCACCTTAGTTTAACTTAAGGGTTTGATGGCTGTACGATCGTTTGTATCGACTTGTGATCCAACTTAAACGGGTCGAGAATAAAATAGCAATCCGAATGATACTGTAGCATGGAACAAGTAGTAGAAATACGATAAACAAAACGACTTCGCTTGGTGTACGGGTGACTTCTAACATTCATAATACGACTTAAAAAACCTTAAGTTGTTCAAATTGAACTCTCATCGCGAGTTGTTTGTATGAAATATAACAGTAATTTTGTATTTATGAACACAGTATCATTAATTATTTCGTGTATACCATGATCACAATGTAGGTATAAAAAATCAACACTATCTATGCAGATAAGTTTATAAAATCACATTTCGGAACATAATTTTACTGATGAACTGTCTTAGTTTTAGGAATAATAAAAGCAACCAATCAATCATGTCATACAAAATAAACAATTATATCAAAAGTCACCGTAACCAAGCCTACGGTCTCCTCACGACCACAAGGGGCACTAACACGACGGGGTAGATCAATACGGCGTCCGATTATGTGTTCTCGACGGGGCGTATGGTGCAGTCGCCTACCGTCGATATGGGCGTGATTGTGACGGCGGACGGGCGCTCCGGCTTGTCCTCGGGCTCCGTCGGCTCGCTGGGCTCGCTCGGCGGCAGCTTCACGATCTGGCAGTCGCCCACCGTCATTATCTGCGTCTCCATGGCAACGGCGGGCACGTTCTCTTCGGGCTCTACTCGTTGGCCTGCTGTGGAATGTGTATAGGTTTTAGTATTGTGTGTGTTAAGGTGTGGGGATGGCGATTTTTACAGGTGACCATCTCAGTCGTCGATGGTGACAACGCATCGTGACCGATGTAGCAAGCCTAATGAAAGCGTGAAACTAATACACTAAGTAAACATTGAAAACTACGCGTTGAGTAAATTACTTATTTATTAACAACGCCACAGTTTTACATCAAAACTGATCTTCAATGCCTAGCTTTAAACTGCCAACTCGCTCTTACAATTCATGCGTAGCCTACAACAGAGTTCTAGCCAACGAATTATAAACGCGTATTGTTAACTAGGTTAACCATCCTAGTCTCTATTTGAGTCTTGTTCTAAGTCGGTCACGACAATCCTTACACACGTATTACCCTCTTAACTTCATAATGAAATTTAAAAACCACGCCAAGCTTAGAACTACAGGAGCCTAACATACCTTCATCATCATCCGACGAGGAGTCAGACAGATCGATAGTCCGATCGGTGTTGTCGGCGTCGGGCGCCGCGTCGGGCTGCTCGGGCTCCGGCGCGCCGTAGTACGCCAGCGGGTTGTACATCATCTCCGTCAGGTACGAGAAATCGCCGAACGGCAGGTTCGTCGCGTTGTAGTTCTCGTTCGGCCGCCGGTCTGCGGGTGCAGCGGTGTGATGTTATGGTATGACATGGTATGGTCATGGGTGGTTTGTGTGAGTAGTTCGAGTTTGGAATGTGTTGGTTCAGGTCAAGTAGTGAATGTTGCACCAGTATAAAAACGCCCTCTATGAGTTTCCCATAAAGTTATTGTCTGACAATCTATCTTTTACATAACTAAATAAATGACTTTATAGGAAGATATTTGACCAGATGACCAGTAACAGGCAGGTCGATAAATAGCCATGATTATAAGATAGAACACGTTTTAGTGTTTTATATAAAATAAAACATGTAAGTTATTTACCTTGATTAAATATAATAAGTTAATCTAAGTAACCAGTATGGTCCATAACAGAGATTTATTAAGGTCCCAAAAGTTATTATTTCAAATGTCAGTACAATACCCAGTGGTCTAAAATAAAAAAGCAACTTTGTACTCACTATTACAATTAACAATTCGAATATGAAATAATAAAATCATTGTTTTTTATGTACCTAATCAATTAGGTTCAGAAATCTATTTCACTTATTACATAGAAGTATTTAACCCATTTCACCAAACTAAATACACAAATTATTTGTTAGTAATAACAGCTAGCAAGCAAGCTGTTAGTGTTGAAAGATTAAAATATGTTTGTGTTGTTGTCTATACATAACAAAATGCTGTTACTACATAATATGGATAACATTCTTCATACATTCATTACCAGGCATGCAGTTATTTAATACTATTCACTATAGATGAAGTATAATTTTATGTATATTTTACTTTCTATAATAATGATGTATAAATATTATGTATGTATATCTCATTGGAGTGTCTGTAACCATCCCATAATACATAAACATAAAAAGCCGAACAATACCGATTAGTACCGACATAGAACCGTGAGACCAATTCCCCGTATGTCGTGACAAATTTAGTTGGCCCGCCATGCTGCAGAATAATTGTATACTAACAAAACTTGTTAACTTCGGCGAATAGTCCGTACTGCATCGGTAGGTCTATCATGTCCGTACCTAAGGAAAGACTGGCTCATTAGAATTGCAAACAAGGATTTAAAATGGCAACACTATTGGCGTAACGTGTGATACTACTTGCTTTTGATACTGAGTTTAATTGAAAAGTAAACATTAATTCGATTTAAATAAGTGCAAATAATTTGAAGTTTAATCACATAATATTTTTTTAAGCTAACCTTGATAATTATTTTTATTTTTCAGTGAGGAAGGTATTGATTGGGGTTGTTGAAGATACTCAAAAGTTTTTAAGCTATAGTTTAAAGCTTCGCACTTATTCCCAGAAAAGGTTGTATAAGCTTTAAAGATAATTATATCTCTTTTAAAATAATATTTTACATTTAATAAATACAAGAATTAAGTTATTTAATATATTAAGTCAAATACTTAAGTTTAAAAAGCATTATTGTGTTGTAAAATAACATACATATTAAATGATTAGACTTTAGCACATCACTAAAACTTATACGAAGCAGAGGACATAGTAGCCACAAACTGTTACGCCAATTGATAAAAATACAATCCATTCTTTAAGTTTATTGTTTAAAAAAGTTAATGTAGGTATGTAAGAAACATTGATATGCATCGAGAAACATGATCTACAACGCATGTTATCAGGTATTTGAATTATTAATTCGAGAATTATTTAAATTGTTTCCGCGAAATAGCGAAACACTAGTACAGTTAGATATATTACCATTAAAATATACTTATTAATGGGTTTTACCATCGGCAAATAATGTTCACACAAAAACTGCGAATGTCTACATAAAATTATAATTTTACTCTATGTTTTACCAACTGTAATCAACCAGTCGTAAAGATTAAACACAATTTACATTCAAATATAATGGCCAAAGCAATTTGGGTAGAAAAAATCATAAAGAATAGATTGTGCAAAAAAAATAACAAAAAAGCAAACGCTAAAGGCACAGACGTTGCGACATACATCCAAACACACATTTAAAAATAATAGGTACCAGTTGTAATCCTCTTTGAAGAGAATGGTCAACCACGCAAGTTGTAATACCGTATCACCGAACACACAAATTTAATCTTTATCTATATGTCATTAGGAGTAATGTTGGTATGAAATTTTGTTTACAATGTACTGAGCGGTAGAGTGTACGTTTAATAATGGCTAGCTATTAATCACTAAGAAAAACATTGGACTGTGAGTCAGTCGCGGTTATTGTACCGTTTCCGGCACCATTTTTTCATTTTAACGCGCTGTACATTATTATTGTGGTATTTTCCAAACTTTTTATGTAAATGAAAAAATGCATTTGTTATAAAGATAATAAAGAAAATCACTTTGATGTGAAGTATGATTCATGTATTTTCAAAATTATTATCATATAAATCACTTGTTCTTGTTCCTTACGTCCACTTTCAGATTCGTAATTAAACTCGACTAATTAAAACACGTGTCTCAAATTACTTGTATTGAAATTGTGATATTTCTTAATTATATTTCAGTGAAGTGTCGTTGATTCATTTTCAGTAACTTTCAATGCTTACTTTTCATTTTCATGAATGTTGCGTGTGCATGTTATTTTTTTACTCTAAGCTTTTTATTGACTATGTTTATACATACCTATTAGAAAACCGGCAATTTTACTTTTTATCACGTACCAGATGATTATTATGAGATGATTGTCACATTAAATGAAGATGAGAGGCGTTTGATGGTTTTATAATTTCAGTCAAAAACAATTGTTATTTAAAAACATTTTTATTTAAAAAATGTTGTCATAATTAAAAAAAAACAACAAGCATTTAACACCACAAATATTAAATTGTGTAACGTTATACATATAGTTTAATAAATTCTACTCTGGATACAGATAACAAAATAAACTAGTTCTTAAAATATTTTCTTTTCGACTTCCTCTTACGTAACACATTCTATTACGATTCAAACTTTGCTTATCTATACAATCCGTATACATCCGTACACGGGTACACACGACACGTATTTAGTACGTTGGTGTCGTCGATATTTGAACTCAGTTGCCTGACTTCCCCTAAGTTAGCAGTCTGGGGACTTAGCAGTCGCACTACGTTCCCTCCCCGGCAGTTACCTGTCTTGGCATTTAGCAGTCAGACTACCTTCCCCCTACTCTCACCGACCTCCCCTGTCCCAAGTAAGTTACCTATCTTGGGACTTAACTATCTGTCTACATTTCCCCTTCTATTATAAAATCCTGTTAACTGTCTATCACTTCTTAAACTTAGCTTATCGCGGATTGTAAACC
The DNA here is from genome assembly GCA_018248915.1 of Hesperia meskei straton. Taxonomy (NCBI): domain Eukaryota; kingdom Metazoa; phylum Arthropoda; class Insecta; order Lepidoptera; family Hesperiidae; genus Hesperia; species Hesperia meskei. Next base: position 6,801 of record DWJQ01000105.1, on the reverse strand, counting down.
TTTATTTGGGACACGGCTACACACGACCCATTTATTACTCAGATATTCGCAGCCAGTTGCCTCCACCTCCCCGGCAGTTACCTGTCTTGGGCTGGAAGAAGTTCTTGGGCGGGCGGCCGCGGCGGCGCTTGAGCAGCAGCGACTGCGGCGGCGCGTGCGCAGAGCCCACGCCACCCCCACTGCCCGCGCCCACGCTGCCCACCACCGTGCCGCCCGTCAGCACGCAGCCCTCCATGTCTGGGACAGGCAACACAGTGTCATGTTAATAACCAATCGGTTTAAAAATAAATATGTGAGTCGCAGTCCTTTGGAATCACTACACAGTATAAAACAAAGTCGCTATTTTTGTCCGTCTGTTTGTCTGTATGCTTAAATCTTTAAAATTACGCAACGGATTTTGATGCCGTTTTTTGTAATAGGTAGAGTGATTCAAGAGGAAGGTTTTTATGTATAAATAATACATGCATATATTCCCACGAGAACGGGATCCACGCGGGTGAAACCGCGGGCGGACCGCTAGTAAAAGAATAATGACGCAAAGTACAGATCCTATTTTATTAGAAGTTTATTATTAGCTTAACAATAATATCGTTTATTTTGTACACAAATAAATATAAATAGAAAGAAGAGGCATTATAGGTAGGTATTGACTAATCTTGTAAATTACTCGAGCGTAAAATTTCGTAACGTTCTAAAAATTCAAGTAAGTATGTAAGGATTCTTGAAAATTCCACCTCTTCAGAGGTAAAATATAAGATTTTACTTTATACTAAATTCATAATTTTCCCGGGAAAATTCCACATGAGAATTTGATATTCAATCCTTCTATGCCTTCTTGTGAAACAAATAAAACCGTAGCTTTTTTAAAATCGTTAAATTTAGAAAAAGCAGGACACAGAAATTGTTAAGAATAGTCGTAATAACAACGTTCATATAACTTTCAGTTATGTAGTAGGTACGTAAGTATGTCTGTTCGAGTCAAATCTTACAAGTTGGATTACACAACAACAAGTTCAACTTACTCTACAGGCTTTAGTTGATAATAAACAACAGTATATAATATGAGTTCGCTTCAAAACATACACATTTTCACAGCTGGATCCGACGACTTTACGTGTCCTACGAAACAAAAACTTTACTACTAACGGTCACCCATCCAACTACCGACGCGCCCGCAGTTTCATAATTTGGTCAATCATTTAGTATCGAAGTGACCAGGCGCCACACGATACAAGTTTAAAGCCCAAACACAACTCATATTGTATGTTTAACACTAAGTTCCAAGTAGCGCGTAGGGTAATACTATGTAAGATATTAATGGCGGAACCTCGACGCCAGTAAAACGGTGCTCAGGTGCTGTTTATATTTATAAAGGTATTACCAACTTGCTACGTAACTGATTTCACTGTTTACATTGTTTAACTAAGGCCCCAACGGTGCTTTGCCACGACTTTGAAGTGCGTACATTAACTACTTAAATTGTCTTAGTATGTACTTAAGTACATGTTATCTCAATGCTTAGTAGGTATACCTATATTTTTGTGAAATAGGGAACACCCTCGATTTGCTTCGAGAAACTTAAAAATTTCTTCTATTTCTGCCCCTATAAAATTTAAAGGTTGGTTTTTAAAAGAAATACGTAGGTAGTCTATGTTTGATTGCAGTTCAGTTGCAAAATTGCAATTCAGAAACATTGTCTAGGGCAATTGGATCAAAGTGGAATAAAAGAATATTGAGTTTTGGAGATATTTTTGCCAAAATCGTGTGTTAATGAAAAAAGTAACTTGGACCACTCTGGTTCTACCCTACACAATTATCTTCCTGTCAAAATTCATCTCAGTAATCAGTCATTAGGTTCAGATCTGATTTTTGATACAAATTTTCATCCTGTATTACGATTACAACCCTTTAATGGCTAATTTTTTAAAAAAGGTAGTAAACCACCCTTTCGCTGTGACCAACCTAAAAGAAGATGTTGTTAAAAGAAGAAGAAGCTAGTGTTAGAAGAGTATGAGTAATTTTTTATTGTTTCGTTTCAATTGGCTTCTACTCCGTAAGTCGGCAGTCTAGTTGGTACTTAGTGACCATGTCGGCATAGTGACAAGGGTCTACGGTTTGATTCATAGGAATATTGTAATAGATAAATTCTTGTCTTTATGTCATGGGTGCTCGTGATGTGTCATTTATATTGGCACACCCAAAGCTTCGTAGATACGTTTTAAAACTCTGTACAAATACTTACTCTATGAATACTTGTAACAATATACTCTTTCAATACATTACAAAATATAAAAGGCTTCTATAATGTTCAGTTCCATCTCGTATCGATAAAGCCATTGTAATCGAGGTAAAAATAAAATATTTGATATAAAACTTTTCACTCCTTTAGTACATTTCTTTAAATATTACAGACTTTCTTAAAATTTTCTTTAAATATACCCTATTGAAACTAACTTTGTCGTAGATTCTTATCGTTACTCTAAGATAATCCACTTTCATTCGACAGAAGCGTGGTTAAGAACGGATTTTTCACTGCAGCTCTGCTTATTTAAATCCAAAAGTAAATTCGTAGCTACTACGGGAATATAAAAATATTATCTGCAACGGAAAAAGGCAATAATGAGCTACTGAATCTACAGTGAATGGCTGATCAATTTAGCAACTTAGCAATTTTAATATTATATAAAACTCTTGCGTTACTGGTGATTGACTGACAGACAAGTCACAGCCGAAACGAAAGAACGTAACTTAACGGGAGAAATTTAAACTTGGCATGTATGTTCCTGGAGGAGTGTAGGGGAGCACTAAGAGAGGATTTTTGGAAATTCCACCCCGAAGGGGGTAAAGTAGGGGGTTGAAGTTTAAACGAATTCCATGCGGCCGAAGCCCGCGGGCGGAAGCTAGAATAAACTAAACAAACATTTGGCTTCAACCCATTAATGGCCCACTACTGAGCACAGAACCCGCCTCACCAATGAGAAGGCTTAGAGGTCTCCACCACGCTGTTTCAGTGCGGATTTTTGCAGTATTAGAGAACAACTTAAATATCGGAAGTTCTCAAGCCACTCGAAGGCCTTCGATATGGCTTAACGACTATCTATCGATAACAATCGGCACCGACGACTTTACATGCTGCCCGAAACACGGGTGTGCTCAAGACAATTTTTCCACTGGCGGTCACCCATCTAACTATTGACCGTACCCGCAGTTGCTTAACTTTGTCGATTACTTAAAAACGACGCAAGCCAAGCTTTGAGCGCTTCAACAACACTGCAATTAATAACACTGAGTTGAAGCCGACCATTCCGTTCGTGTTGCACACTGCTAAGCAACGTAGTGTGAACACCAGGTGTTCCTTGTGAAACCTCTGGATTTTGTGCCTATCATCCCGTTGAATCCCAACTGAAGCGAACCTAACGACGAATCACAACAAACGGACACAGAACAGACGAAACACAAATTACGGCAAAACCGAGATAATTAGGGATCTTTTAATTTTTCGCCTGCAGAAAAATAAGTCACTATATTTTTAGTTGGATCGTGTATTGCTTTTTATTTTAAAATTGAATGTGCGAGTGCTTTCTTTACAACTCGCCTGTATTATCAACTTAAATTAATAACACAAATGTGATACTCATACTAAGAGGTTCGAAATTCAACCGTGCAATATTTTTGTTTCGGTCGCGAGATATTTTCAAGTTATTGATAAAACAGCAATGCGAACTTGCTATTTAAAGCAATCTATGCACGCGGTAGCGAGTCAAGCCAAGTTCATCAATCGAAAATAGCGGACATCTTAGATGGCTTATATTAAATATGGTTTCTGTATTTTAACCAACCTCAATGAATATTTTTGAATTCTTATTTGTTGTTTTTTGTTGTTGACGAAGTCGGTTATTTTCCTTTTAAACTTATATTTTTCCCCAAAATTTCATGAAGAATCACACTTAATTGTGCTGGTAATGGTAATTCATTCAAATATGACAGGTGTAAAGTAACATGTATCGCCGAACACCGGAATAGTTACTTTGAACTTACGTAATCTGAGCGTAACCTCGCCTCTGATTTGAATTCGTTCAGCGAACTGTGGGTGAGCTTGTACGGAATATGTTAGGGAACACATGAATGAGGATTTGGCGAATAAATGTGTCAGGAATAAGGAAAGTTTTCTTTTCATCGTTCCGTCGGGCTTAATATTTATTTTAAATGTTTGACAGTGACAATATTTTTAAGTCTCACTGGAATTTCTTGAATACTAATACAAAACTTCTTGTTGCGTGCATCTTGCTCAGCCTTCTTCTAGTGCCCTTAGTCCAACATTTAAACCTATCATCATCAAGTACAGGCGCAATATGTTTAATTTGCACTTGTGGTAATGTGGTATACGCTGCAATTTGGTTGGTGTCATTGACACAGTTAAAATGAGCCGCAAAATGTCATTCACATGGACAAAATACGCGTTTCATATCAATTTTCTTCCGCATAGTTAGGGTTGTGTTGCATATTAATTCGATTTATTTCTGTAGTCCAGGGGTTCCCAATCTTTTTTAGCTCGCGGCGCAGTTTGAAGATTAATTAGTACTTTGTCTCGGCGTCCTACCCAAGTTAGCTATTAAATTTGTAAAAGAAACAGTCCAAAGATATACCTAATTGTTACAAATTTATAATCTCGTGTCATTTTGGTTGAAAAGGAGTTTTACGACGCTATGTTCTTTACCAATGCGAGAGCCAAAAAAAGATACTCTATTATTATTATGTGGATCGACTTCAATTCACAGCGCCCGGGCGCCCCTCTTTACTTTCTACGGCGCACCAGGGCGCCGCGGCGCACAGTTTGAGAACCCCTGCTGTAGTCAATACTTTCTGATGCTACAGAGTGAAAGGCTGAGTTTCATTCTCAACAGGCACATTTATGTTGGCGATGTTTGTTTTCATACTATTGTTGTTTGTATTGCTAGTAAAATTACTCTTTTTTTTTCTTAATCTTTACATTTTGCTTTTACCTTTGTTTTCAGTTCCACTTCTTCTTACGTCTCCACTTCTGCCTTTTACTCTTCTGTCTCTGTTTCCGCAGGTGTTTTAGCATGGATTCTTCTTGAGGTTATTTTTCGCTCTTACTAACCCTTCTTTTTCCACTTTCACTTCTGGCTCCTTTTTTCTACCGTCTCAATCTCTGCATCCGGTTTACATCAAGCGTTACTTTTGTGGTAAGTTTTCTCTTTGACACGATGTTCTATACCATTTTCGTTTTCAATACCACATTTCGGTACGATGATGTGAGATAATTATTTCCGAGATGAGTTAGGTAACACTTCCATCACACAGTTTAACGAACGCCCCGTGTATATAAATCGCATTATTGCGACAAACGCTACACATCGATGCAAATTTCAAGTTACATAATCTCCACAGAGTTTAGCTACTGATTTGAATTCGGTCAGCGAACTGTGGGTGAGCTGTGCATGGAATATATAAAAAGAATGAGAATTTAGTGAAATATTTTTTATTTCAGAATAGTGTCAGAACGTAAATCACTGAAAAGGGGACGTTTATCGTAACCTACAATTATGTCACAGTTGCTACTGTAAGTGATAAAGCTTGTTAAAGAAACTATGCTGTAACAATAGTTATTGACTACAACTACCAACCATCAATCTTTCTTTTTATTCATTACTAGCTGACCTGGCAGACGTCGTCCTGCAAGATTTATATGATTAAGAAAATGCCCTCGCTTCCCTTCGGAAAGCTTGTTGCTCCGCTCTTATTGGTCATAGCATCATGTTATATAGCCTATAGCCTTCCTCAATAAAATGGACTATTCAACACTATAATTACCCTTATGGTAAGTGGTGATGTAAATGTCTTATCAGGATTCTACCTTCATAGGGGGTCCTATTCTTTCTACCTTTCTTCTTGGGCTATACCGCATCAATGACACATTTGGCGTTACTGATGTGTATGGGCGACGATAATCTCTTATCTTTCTTCTTTGTTCATCGGCTATGTACAGAAAAATACGTCATTAGATAAATATCTTTGGTGATTTAGAAGTCCTTTTTTGCGATGGAATCCGTTTAACACTGGAATCTACTTTCGAATCGCTACAAAGACCAGTTTTAAAATCTATTTACTGCGCACTGAAATCCACTTGCAAAGTACAAAAACAATACCGTTTTCCAATTTCAAGCTTTTACTTTATGACTCTGACCCAAAGTGTTACTAACGTGGAGGTACTATGTTAATACATAGCATCTCAATGGTTACTAATTGACTTATTGAATGACTAATTGACCTATCAATCAACACATTGACTGAACTCAAGACTGAAACATCGCTGGTGTTGACTGGTAAAAATTCATATTTCAATTCATATAAAATTTCCATTTTGTTATCTTCATATAACGTTTTTACTTTCGTTCGACTTTAGGTTCGGATTTTTTCTGTATCCTGTAGAAAATCTTTCCGTTTTAATTATATTACACCTTATTTTGTGTTTGTCAACATATCTCCAAAATTTTACAAGTAAAAAATAAAATAATAGAATATAATTCCCTCTACTGCATGAATTATGAATGAGATGATTAAAAAATATTTAACCCTCTACCGCATAATTATGGCACCGTATATGGTATCATGACTTTGCAATTTTTTTTCTTCCCAATTGAGTGTTGTAAATACGTTGTTACCCAATTAAATACATAGAGATATTATCTAGCTTTGATGTAAAATAATTGGTTTGCCTAAAATTAGATAACATTTAAATATGTGGTTATTTTTGTGTGAGTGGTCGATGCATGTCTC
>DWJQ01000104.1:0-18750 GCA_018248915.1 Hesperia meskei straton | reverse complement strand
GTCGGTCACAGTTGTCATGGGCGGCAGCGGAAGATGGTGCTGCATGCTCGTTTGCTATCTTAATTCCATAAAAAAAACCAATTACTACCACGTAACTTCCTTATGTGAAGAAGCTGATGATAGGTACTGATACTGATGCTGACAGGCGAAGGGGGCTTAATTCGTATTTTATAATATTTCGGAGTCCTATAATATAAAACCCTGACGCACGTCCAGATGATTATAAGATATTAACGTTTTGAAAAAAAATTACTGATTCAGGTTATATTCTCTGTTGTAAATAAATATATGTATTTCGCAGGTGATAAGAAATAGTCACTCTTAAATAAAATTAACAGAAAAATATATAGGAAAGTCTCTACAATTTTTGTAAGCTCTAGTATTACTTTGATTTATCTGGTACTAAGTTATCTGGTACGTACCTTCTCCCCATGCAGACAACTCTAGCTTCACACATTACAAAGTTTCCAGAAGTATGTGATGTGGTCATTTTCGAGTAGATAAATATTATTTAGTTTTTATCATAGTGTTTCTCTTAACATAAATATTTCCATGTTCCTTAAATGCTTTAAGTTTCCGTTGTTGTACCTTAATAATTTAACTCTACAAAGCTAGAGGATGTACAAAGCCTAAATCTAAGACAAAAAGTTTGAATTGAACATTTCGTTACTTTATTTTATAGCCTGAAGGGCTGATGTAAAAGCAGACGAGCCACTTGATGGCAAGTGGTCATCGTCGCCAATGAACACGAGCAACACCAGTGCAACGCTGACCCTGAAGGTGAATTCTTTTTACACCTTTCTTAAAGAACCCCATGTCATAGCGCTCCGGGATTACCTCAGAAGGAAGCTCATTCCACATCTTGCAAGTTCGTGGATCGATCGTGAAAAACGAACCGTTGTCGTTCGCCACGAGTCCAAGCGATGTGGATGAAACTTCAATCTTTGGCGAACGGTGTGATGATGGAAGAGTGACGTTTGCACCAAATCGAACAATTCCTCAGAGCACTCACCGTTGTAAAGCCGGAAGAACACGCAGAGACATCCTATGTCTCTCCTCAGACTAAGGTGTTCTAACCTGTTAGTGACTCGTAGGTCATTGACAACTCGAACCGCGCACTTTTGTACGGCGTCAAATGGACTAAGCTGGTATTGTGATGCCCCTGTCCAGAGATGAGAACAGTTCTCCATATGAGGCCTGACCTGTGCTTTATAAAGCATCAGTAGGTCCCTCGCAGTGAAGTGCTTCGCCCGGTTTAGGACACCAAGCTTTTTGGAGGCCAATTTGGTCTTAGCTTTCAGATGATTCCGATACTTCACATGGTTCGAAATGTCAACGCCCAGAATCCCAACACTTGACACCAACGGTGAGCGCCGTATCCTGGAATTGAGGCGCCATGACAAATGGGGTCATATAAACATTTTCATGAACCTAGGTAGAATAAGAAAGTACAGAGTGTTGTGCAATTTATTACAATATCTTTATAGATTGACCGCTACGCCAAAAAACTATGTACTTACATGAACTTCATAAAAATTTAGTTTTGTTATAGGTCGTACTAACTTTGCAGTAGGACCACGAGGAATAGGTCATCCTCGTGATGCTACTAGCAGGACAAAAAAGTAGAACCACGAGGAAACAGTAGGTAAAGATTTAAGAAAAGCGACGTAATTAAAGCATGAAAAGCTATTTCACCGGAAACTATATTCTGAACTACTAGGACGCCCCAAACGTCTAACAAAACACTGGTAGATATCATCTATGCATAGAGCTTTAAGTAGGTCCAATCATAATTTTGCACTCCGCAAGCGCATACCTGACGTCCGGTCGAGCCGCGGCGCATCAACAGTTACATTATTACCCCTGCAGCAGTTATCTAGCAGCACTGATTAGAGCAAGTGCATCTCGGATCATGCAGGTACCGTACGGCCCACTTCGGCCCGCTAACGGCGACCGTTTCTAGGACATCGCTGACGTGTTCTACCACTTGCCATCATAATCCCGATACATTTGATTAGTGCCCACATCCCGTAAATATACTTCGACGTATAAACGCACTGTAATGAATCGATGAGTAGCTGTGGTTCTACCTAATTCCTACCATAAACGAATAAAGGCTCTTTAAATTTTGTATGCAGCTGTGCGCAATGCAATGCGCGTAGGTATGTGCAAGCGCAAGTATTGAACTGTCATTTTCTACGCTTGATGCAGTACGAATTTAACAGTAATAGGTAATTTCCAACGGTGTATTATTTTAAATTCCAAAGGTTCCTTTAAATTAACATTAAAATCGTTTATTTCATGTAAGTTTTTATAACATTGAACGTGAGTTTTTGCGTTAACCGTAATTAACCGTATAAGCAAGTTTTCTGAAAATAATGATTCGGTATCTATTTATAATTTACGGTTGTTTAGACATTATTATCAGAAAATGTTTAAACATGCGCCACATTAGCCTTACACTTACCTGTGGATAGAAGCTTAATAATAGCTGGGTATTCTACGATTACGGTCCAACCAAGGCTACTACTAGAACTACTTAGTCGCAGAATGGGAAAGTAATTTAGGAAAATAAATGAATATTAAAACCACACTCCATTTAAGTAGAGCAAAATTCGAAACCAAATTCAAAACCGTTATAAAACGACGAAGCTATTCGATCATAATTAGGGTAAAATTTGCACCGAATTCTAAATCGTTCATAAAAGTGTTTTATAATGGCATCAAACACTTCACGGTTATCATGATATAAGGCTAAGGTTCGTTGATATTGGCATCGTTCGGTAACGACCAGCGATGTAAGTGCGGCATTGTAATGGAGCGGCAACATCCGCGTGCGGCGCGCGGCTGCGGCGTGCGGCTGCGGCGGCACGCAGCCGGCACCGCGTGCCGCAGCCGTTTAGAAAGCGGACTCCACTGGACCGGGGCGCGGTGAGTGGACGCGGCGCGGTATGGACGGGGTCTAAGCGGATAACCAAGCCGAAATATTTACTCTAATATATTAAACGTAATGGCTATTTTTCGGGTATCTACAATAAAAAGTAATTAAATAGGTACTTCAGTCTTAACAGTACAGTAAAATTGTGTCCAATATTAAACATCATGGGATAGGACTCGATTGCGCTATTGAATTGAACTCTTGATTTTGTGTAACGTGCTCCATTGTATAATGTATAATGTAAGACGGATGCCCCACTTGACGATTTCCGATATTTATAGGGGCACTCGGTTCCCGAAGATATTCCACAACCAGTTATTGTCTCAAGCTAAATCAAATTTTTTTCTTGGCATCAGGGTGTAAAGTTCGGACGCGAGTTTATATCGTTACCACCCTATAATATAGAACTATTTAAGACAGTTTTAAAATATTATAAAAAATGTATACTTATACATACAACTTTAAATAAATTACAATAATTAAATAGACGTACTTAGATAAATAGTAGGTACGTAGTATGTAATGAATAAAATACACGTCACTAAGAAGGTAGACGTAGCTACTCATTAAACATAATTATACCGAATCATAACGCGAAAGCGATTCTACATAACTGAATCATAACGGTAATGCATATCTCTTGTGCATTACAACAAAGGCGTTTCAAAAAAAATCTTCCATTTTATCATTGTCATATTGTCCAAGGCGCGTACCATGGAAAGCAAGGACTACTAGCGTTTCTGGCGCCAACCGTAAAGTAACAAAAGAAAATTAACCTTAATAGGCGGAGAGACGCAAACCTGCTATTGAATGGCTGATGATGAGGGATCCTCGCTCCAAGGCCAGCTAGCAGCCTGCCGCGGCCACCGGCGCGGCGGCTTTCACCGCGACGGCTACGGAAACTTGGCATCGTTTCATTCAAAAGAAAATTGTGTGAAACACCTATATTACACGGAGTGTATAATACAACATATTACTGGAAACTATAAGTCTATAATATAAAGTACACGAAATATCATGAGAAATGCCCGCTCTACTTCATAGGTCTATCATTTTTCTATTTGGATAATTTTAATTTTGTAATTGTTTCTTTTGACGATTTTATATTTAACAAGAACACTTATAAATATCGCTATTTTCAAATTACGTTAATAAAATATTACAATTAAGTATTTTTAATCAATGTTAAATTGGAAGATACTCAAATATGCAGGTAGCTATTTTTCACTGCGGAATTCCGTTAAAACTAGTGCAAAAATCGAAGTGTACAAGTGCTTCTAATTGATAATGTTGATATGCCTTACATTACAGATTACACAATCAGTTTTCCTTATAGACTAGTAGTTAAATCAGAATTTCATGTGCTTGGATCCGCGTGAATTGAAAGCGAGGCGAGTTCCCGCGCCGTGGGTCACTGGGTTACAATGCCGGAGCCATTTCACACGCATCTTTACCTTTGACAACTAAATTAGTATAAAATCTTGTTGTGAAACAAGTTTTTCGACATAAAGCCCGTGTTGTGCTTATTACGGAAAACAAGTGCTTTCGGATGTCGGTGAATTACCTATGTATACGTCTATTTTTTCTTGGACTTGGTCACAGATACTGAAATTAATAATCAGTGCAGTGGCCTCTCAAAAAACTGTGCACTATAAACTTAAGCAGTTTCTTATTCCATAATTTGGGACTGGTTGCATATAAGTAGCCACAAAATTAAAAAGAGTTAAGTTAGGTTTAATGCTGTTAAATTTTTTGGAAGCCAGATGACATGACAAAATCGGTAGATGAGTTGCAATAGAATATTTTATAAAAAAGAAACATACTTTCTATAGGTACAGGCACAGAAAATCTTAAGTACCTACTAGAGCCATGATAACCAATGAAGGATATTGAACCCAAAACAAATGCATAGGAACATACTTTTGCCCAGCACTCACGTAACATAACATTTAATAACTGTCGAACAGTCAAGTAATATAGGTTTGTTATTTCCCGATTTCACTGCGAGGAGGAAGTATAGTGATATTTTGTGAATTTAAAATATAACTGGCATTTTTTGTAATCGCTTCATGGAAGCGCCGCGACGTAAGCGTCGCAGCCAACGCAACGTCGCTGCGCGCTCGCAACGCTTGCCAATAGCGTGACAAGCGATACTCAACACCGAATAAGTCCATAACATAAGCGAGTCTAGACTCCCAACTAATTTCTCCGACGAGAATCTCGGCGGATGCGATGTTCTGTCGACGTACGATGACGTATAAAACTTCTTACAACGCGCCGCATTAAACGTAAAATAAAAGCAACGACGTTTGTAGCACTCCATATACCGTTAAATTGGCGTCGGTCAAAGAAAGTAGACCTGCCCGCGGTTCCAAATTAGAGTTGATTATCACTGGTCAACTCACTAACTCATATCCATACATAGCATCTTATTAAAGCAGGTGCGTGAGATGACATTCAAACTACAGTTACGACGACCGGGTCACCTGTATTAGCGCCACAGACTGCTAACACACTTCCCAGCCGGATACCGACCGACGCGACAACCTCGGAGCTTAAAATAAATTCAAAATTAACCTAACGTAGATACGTTAGTAGATACTAGAAAGTACTTTTCTTTACCTTACGGTCAAATTTAGTAGACGTTATATAATTGACTTTTTAAATAACTCTCGTTCAGGTAATGACACCGCTCGGTCAATTACAGTAATGGACATCCTCTAATTATACACTTAGTAGACGTTGTTTTCAAAAAAACGCATCGCAAGTAGAAGCGAAGCAAGGGGCCACTTTCTACGACCAGCTCCGAACACAATCAATCCGCGCGAATCACTCATCAGAGCACTTTCTAATCGACATCCAGCGAGAACACTGCAAGAGCGTTCAATTTAATTGCAATATTTAGTTTTATTTTGGCTTTTTTTGCAGAATGGAGCGGAAAGTAGCAGGTTGGGTGCTGTTAGCGTTAATCAGCTCAACAACAATAATACAGACGTTCGCGTATCCACAACATCACGCTCTTATCTCACAGGTAAATACCTAATAAAAATTCCGTACTCAACTCGCCTCATTGTTACGACTGCTAAAAGAATTTATCAAGGCCGAATACCAAAAACTCTAAGATCCGTAATTTGAAGCATTCTTAAAAATTAAAGAAATTCTCCCTGATGAAAACAGATTTTTAAAACGATAAAATAATTTTTCCAGGCAACGAGTAACGTACGGACACAAAACCCTCAGTACTACAGCAACTCGTTGCCGCCACACCAAGAGCACGCGGAAGAGCGCAAATTCGCTGAAAAACCGAATGCGCTGAAGAAGGTGGCGCTAGATGATCTGGACGACATTCAGACCAATTCCATTTCCGATGGCGGCTTCTCGTGGTCCAATATGCTCGGTAAGTACCTAATTGGAAATTATCAATTAGATACATTTATTATTACGAGTATTATTTAGTGACGTACAATGTAATAGCACAATGCAATAGGACTAATTAGTTAATTACCTCACCACTGACCATAAAATGTCTTTTAGGGATGATCATGCAAATGCTTTTCAATCCTGGCGGTAATACGGGACCCAACAAGAGTGACACCATCGATACCGACACAGTGTCGCCGTCGCCATGGGCAAACCTCCTGTCCATGGGGCTCAAGATCCTGACGGCCATTCTGGGAGGAGGAGCTTCCAGTGATGGCATCGACAAAGTCGACAATGGCTCCTCGCCGATGCAGGTAAACGATTAGATTTTGTATTGGGCATGTTCTGATAGAAAGCAAACACTTTAGATCATACCTACTGTAAATGAAAATGATTACAAATTTAGCAATACTTTAATTCCGTACTGATCCACTAACATTATTTACTTAAATCTGTAGATACCTCATTAGCCTCTCATAAAACACTCGTTGTAAAAAGCACCTTATAATCTCACCGTAACTACTTGTAGCAAGTAATCCAAGTAGTCGATTTAGACCCTTCGAACAATGATGACCAGTCGGCCGGTGCTGTTACATATCCACTATACAACCATGATCCACATTTCCTAAAGTATTCCTTTTTGATGTAAATAGTAAAGTTTGGTTATGGAGACGGTTTCGCTTCTCGCTTGCTTCAGGGTATATTGGCTGCGGTTCTGTCGACGGTGCTCGGTGCTAAAGACCCCGACCAAGTCGCCTCCATGGCAAAGCAGGCTGGAGAGGTACGCGGCCTACCTTTCCTTCTCCTTAAATTAAGTTTAATTAAGTATTGCGCGTGTACATTACGCATCAGGTAACGCTGAATTTGTTGATAAGTGAATTTGAATTGGTTTTATCGTTCTTGTTCCTTTTTTTGTTGTTTTATTAAAGGCGATTTATTTCGGCAGTTCATCAATATCGTGGTGAATCTGCTGGACGCGCTGAAGACCTCGTTCTCCCACCGGTCGATGGCGGCGCGCTCCATGGGCCGCAAGGACTCTGTCAGCGACGCAGCCATCGCCGGCATTGCCATGCTCAAGACCTACGTGCGGTCGTTCGGCACCAACGATGACAAGTGTCTGCAGAAGTACGTGTGCGATGCCAACAACGAGTGCTCCTCGGACATCGGACCCAAGAGCGTTTTCTGTCAACTGGGAACGTAAGTATACAGTTCGGGAATATACCTAATATATTGGCATATATTCATTCATTTAATTGACTTGTGACTTTACAGACTTTAGAGGTTGCCATGTGCGTTTTTTGGGATGATAATGAGTCCTTTGCAATTGCAAGTTTCCAATATCCATTGTCATTCAGACACTTGCATATTAAAGCTAGGTCATAATCCGATTATAATTATAACAATTTTCTTTTTTACAATCCATATTTTGTTTGCTTCCAAGCTAAAACCGAAAAAGTTTTTTTTTTCTTTTTTTGTTCTTGGTTTTTGAAAAGATAAATAACAACTATGTCAAGTATTTGTTTTAAAATATAATTTTCCTTGTTGCAGCTACGCGGCAAGCTTCGTATTCGAAAGGCAGTCGGCCGGCACTTTCGACGAGTTCTACGAAGCGGGCCGCCGCGGACGCTCCGGCATCGACTGCCGCGAGCTATACCTCCAATGCAACGAAGTTTAAATCGATCGCATCATATTTAAATATTTAATGTTGCCAAAATATCCTCTAACGACGCAAAACGTCGTCACTAATTTGACTCTATGGAGATGAGAAAGTAAAAATTTTAAATTGTAGCGAAATAGTAAATGAATTCAGAAGTAGGGAACCGAGCCACGTTAGTCAATCGAAACTTATTTTCCTGTTTCTTCAAAGGGTGCCTTAAGTTGGACTGAATTTTGATGCGTTAATTGGCGATTCTACGTTCAATCCCATCGCACAGGTGAAGAGCACGCATCGTGTTCGATTAATTTATTGATTTAACTTATTTATTTATTTAACTTATTTTAGTGATAATACCTAGGCTCATTATGTTAATTTATTTCAGAACTAAGACCAAACTACCCCTTCAGTTGGAATTGTAAAACGTAACGTAATTGTTTTGCACAGTATTTTGAGTAAATCCGCCAGTTCCATTAAAATAACGACTGATGTTAATAGGTATTGTGTGATATGAATCTTCGATTGTATCACCTCATAGTTTAGTATCGATAATGTGTATATTTTTGTGATTGTATGAATGAGGACGTCCTTGTGTGATTGTGATTGTAAAAAATAAAAATAAAAAATTTAATCCTGACTTTATATTTCCTACACTTACGACTACGCCTATTACAATGATTCAAGTAGATCAGAAATCACTTGGAATATGTCCCGTTATGACGACGGATGTCACAGCTCGTGAGATGGAGCAAAATGAAGTAGAGCATGATGACGAAGAGGTAGCCCGGCTGAGGAACGTTAACGCCGGCACTCCCTCAGAAACCTCCATATTGCAAAAACGTGTGTATTGTTGTGTCTGTCACGATGGAAAATTGGCTGTCCCAACTGGGAGCAGGAACCAAACATCTCA
Source organism: Hesperia meskei straton (assembly GCA_018248915.1). Classification (NCBI taxonomy): domain Eukaryota; kingdom Metazoa; phylum Arthropoda; class Insecta; order Lepidoptera; family Hesperiidae; genus Hesperia; species Hesperia meskei. The sequence goes on along the minus strand of DWJQ01000104.1, from coordinate 9,828 downwards.
CTGAAAGGTCAGTCCACGGTCAAACGAGTCATAACATAAATGTTCAACATTTGAACTATTGTCGGGTCCCTGTGATTATATACAGCAGGTCGTCAGCATCCAAATACCAAACGAATGGTGATGCAACCATTCGTTATCTTGTGATTTTAACAATATTATTAATGAATTCCTTAATTTATTGCAATATGACGAAACAGAGGATAATAGCTGCTATTTAAAAAATAAATTAAGTGATTGTCTATGGTTCAATATCTTCATTCAGAAGTGTCTAATTAATATCAAAGTACAATACTTGTAGGATTGCAGAGTATCCCAGTCATGACCAACAGCCATATTACGCCTACGAACCTTCGGCGGCGCACGGGCACGGCGCCTCATTGAAACAGTAAGTACTTACTTGATGCATTATTTGGTCGGCTTCGTAGACTGCTGCGTCGTAGACCCACAGTTCTCGTGTTGCAGTCCACTTAGGGTACCTAGGATATGTAGGTATAGGATATGTAGGTATAGGATAGCTAGGATGGGCAGTTCGAGTTCGCAGGATGTAGGAGTTAAAAGATTTAAAGTTGTAATGGTCTGAAATCGTGCCATTACAAAATAAACGCGACGAAAATATCGTTTTTGTTTTTTTTTAATTCAATTAAATTCAAAGAATTTATTTTCTAATTGATTGTAACTCGCAGTTTCTACTTTAGAAAACTCGTAGGTTGTTGAAACTTAATAAGTTTGATAACACCGTGATGCCAGAGAAAATTCTTGGTTTCATAAAAAATGATTAATTATTTACAACTTTTTTTTAGCCAAGGAGAAAATCAATGCTGTTTAAAATCCGCACTCAAAACAGCTTAGTGACATTGCACTTCAATAAGACCTCGAACTGCGTAATCTTTAAAAACGATCAATAAGGTTGATGATGTGTACGGTTGAATGAACGCTTTTCCCAACAACCACCTTCGAATGTGACAGCAATAATATGAGGCACAAACTTGTATTTACAATTTTACTTGTGAATCCACTCTTACTTCGCTTCGGTAAATTAAGTATTGATTAAAACATTTTTTTTATTGAAACTGCAATTTTTTCTATATCACTTTTCAGGCCTTCAGCTATCTCAAAACCAAAAATAACCTTGATTCGTTGATCTGTTTCAAATAAAAAACAAATGATTACACTTATAAAAATTAAATAAATAAAGGAGTCTCCGTATTCTTTGTTTTTTGATTGAAAGTTTTGAATTTTTAGGGTTCCGTACCCAATAGGGATGAAATGAAGTCCTGTTGAGTTAAGGAAATTCCCACAGATTATGTCTCACTGTAACCGCTATAACAACCAATAAAAAAAATTAAAAGTTCGAACCCAAAGGTGGTCCCCACATAAATAACCTTAAAAATATTGTTTTAATCATCACATGAACCGCAATTCATAAGATATTTATGTCATCAAAGTAATTAAATACGTAAATTAGTAGGTATTTATGTACGCAAATTATGTTATAAGATTTTATTTATTTAATGAGTAATAAATATGAAAATAAAAACTAAAAACAAATCTTGGGATTAAGTATCAAGCGAGACACTTGTTTATATATATGGTATAAGGTGAAAATATTTGTTTGTTATAAACGTGAACGCAATTTTAGTTCTGAATGTAGATACTCAAATTTAGACTTGTACTAAATGTATTATACCTAATTGTTTCTTAGATGTTTTTACAATTGACATCAATCTTTTTATTAGCAAAACAAAAATAACTAAAGTAAAATTCAGGGGCACGGAACTCTGTGTGCGTGTCTGTCTCCTGTCTCGCACTTGACCGGTTTTATTTTACGTAAACTAAGTAAATGCTTGAAAACGATAATAAATTACGTCAAGCGGCCAAGTTCGAGTCGTAGTTTTATTTTTTGTTTCGTTATAGCCACTATGGCGGCGGCGGCGGCGGCGGCGGCGGGCACAAGAGCAACGCAGCTATGTCCGCTCTGACCCTGTTGGCCTTTCTGTTCTTCCTGCACATCCTGCAGCAGTGCCTCAAGGAGCACATGACTGCGATGACCAGCCCGCAAGTGATGGTGGTGAGCGCCGGCCGCCAGGGGGAGCAAATCGTGTCCAAAACTATCCCAAATAAGTTGGACAAGGCCGGCCTTGCTAGGGTCGTAGCTTCCCAATCAATCCAACATGGCGTCCAAATAAATAAATTGGACAAAGACATCTCGCCTAGCGCCACAACCGAGAGCGAAATATTCTTAACGAGAATCGCCACGGCCGAACACACGCCGAAAGACAGCCACGGATACAAAAATAAAGTTGTTCATTACACTAACAGAAGTATCTTCGATGGATTTGTGAGCGCGATGGACGAAAAATAATCGATTTTTTAAGAATACAAACACAAATAAACATCACTGTACGACCATAAGACTTTTATTAAATTTTTTACATCGAAATGACAACAGCCTGACTTATACTTAAGTATAGGACAAATACCATAATCTTAAAGTACTAAAATTATCACTCTAGTTTCTAACTTCGCGTCACATTAGTAAGAAGCACTAATTTATTACGTCTATAGACAGAAGAGGATTAAATTTCGAGCGCCCAAGGCAACTACATCTCAATAGAATTAACTAATCTTCGATACCAACATTGATTTTAATCTTTTTTTATTTAAAAAAAATGCGTGCCCGCTTCTTACCTTGCGCACGTGCCTATAAGGCACTTTTCACACAACGCTATTTATGAGCTACGCGACTGCAACGCAACCCACAAAATTCGCTGTATCTGACAATGTTCACTGACAGTTTCAGATACATACGAATTTTGGATTGCGTTGCAGTCGCGTAGCTCATAAATAGCGTTGTGTGAGAAGTGCCTAAGCCTATAACCATGTTGGCTTTTGATATAGAATTCGTTTAATTGAATCTCAAACAAATACGAGATTTAGCCTCGTTTTTAAGATAAATTACTGATTGATGCCGAGAAACAAAATACCGTAACTAAATAAAAGCTCAATGTATCTGTAAGCACAGGAAATAAATTTTTTTTAATCGGGTAATGGCAATTCCAAATTCTCGGTGACAAGATCTAGTTTGCCTTAGGGATCCGCCTCTGTCTACAATATACATATGAGCGGTGACGGCTAGGTTTTTCTATGCGATACCCTAAGTATCGCATTAAGCTATAGTACAACAATAAATTATTTAAAGTTGTGAGACATGCAATCTTTAGAGATGAAAATCACAAATTCATAGAGCTTCTTAGTACTAGATTACCTAGGTACTTAAAAAGTACCTATTGCTTCTTATTTTAAACAAGTTAAAAAAATACTTTCTAAAATATTTTTGTAACTATGTGAGATTTGAATAATAATAATGGTAGAACTGAAATATTCTATCTATCGAAGTCACAAAAAATCGTATATATATAGACACTCAAACCTACAATACCAGTAACATCCATCCGTCCGTCTTGCATTGATTTATGATTCATTTCAAGCCGACCGTATCAAAATTTCAAAATAGTATATTCAGTAATCTGCTCACATCACAACCAATGTATGTAACTCGCGCCAAACTTTACGGCCGCTCTGAAGTACCTACAAAGCAGTAGAATCTTCAGGCTGTGTGAAATGTATGAAATTTAGATGGCATAAGTTTGGTGCCAATTACATTAGATAATTCTGAGCCAGCAAAGTTCTATTTCGCTTTTCGTACTGAATGTCAATGCTCCGAACATGGCTTATAATCTTCTATTTTGTTGCTCCATTTGTTAGAAGTTATATATTTTATATGCTTGTATGCAAAAGCTGTGTGTGCACAAGTTGTATCGGCTACTAAACGACCAAACCATCACCTATCAACAACGCTATTTATTTTATGCACCAACGAAACAAGGATGATTAGTGCGAATATTAAACTTTTGGAAAGAACTGGATTATATTGAGATGACACTAACTGGTTGACCACGTTGACCACGGGTATGGCATTCTGAAACGTTGATAGGTAATGGCGGGCTATATTATGCAGTTCATGTCTCTAAAATAAGTTACTTTTATGTTACATTACAATATAACAATTTACACAAAGATCTCAAAGTCACAAATTCGAAGTGAAATGCATCAAATCAACTGTTCTATAAATAGATCGTAATTTCCTGACAACGTCCCGGGCTCAAATACGTCAAGTGTTTGTAATATAGACGGCGCTAGGTGGCGGCACTAGCGACCCCGTGACGCGTCCTAGCGCCGGACGCGCTCGATATATTTGGTTTGCGTGAGCGCGCTGGACCCCATGGTGGGGTCGGTCATGCGCGTCCAGTCGGTCTGGCCGACCACAAAGCCGATGGCGCGCATCTTCTCTTGCTGCCTTCTCTCTTCGATGTCCGCCCAGCGTACCTGTCGTTAAGTACACATCATGAAAGCCCACTTCGTACAAGCGAATCGCAGAACAATACAGACTCACCTTCCATTTAAAATAACGTATAGGCAATTAAGAAAGTTCGAACGGATAGACGGCAAATACGCTTCGTTGATATGATCGTGAGTTATTCGATAAGAATCGATAACGTGGTAATTTATCGGTGTACAGAGCAAATACATAGTTCAAAACGCAAATCAGTTGTCGCTGTGTTAGTCGATAGCTTACTGGCCGAGGAGGATCGATGACACCTCGCTACCATTGTACAGAAAAATACTAAATATTTATTTGTATTGTAGGTAACACGCAGTGAAGTAATAGGCTGAAATTAGTTTCCAGGAGATAAATATCTTCTCAAAATTATATGTACAGAACAAATAGTTCTTTCGTCGATAGCGTTCGAGCTTCCAATCTGTTTAGTTGATACAGACGCGTTATCCCGTAGGAGCGGTAAACCGGATGTAATTCAATAAATATAAAGTGAAAGATTGTAATCAAAGCGCTCAAACAAGCTAAACATTGTGTAATTTTAGTGTAGGTATCAAAAAGTTCAGTTTTAGAACATGAGTTCCATTGGCCAAAAGGCCAACGCAAATTATAATTAGGTATTAAAAAAGAATTCAATAAAGTTGAACCAGACACGTTTCCAAGGGAAACAAAGTTATATGTAAGGTCAAAATTTTCGTATAAATTCATACGAAACCAAATCTTTCACATGTTATAATACATAAAGCCGTAATGTCCATAGTAAACAGTAAATATTGCCGCGGCTGATCCGTGTAAGAGGATCTCGGCATCGATACAATATAAAATCTTCAGTACCCGATCGCATTAAAAATGTTTAGTGCCCGAGACGATAATATGAATTTCAAATCAAAGATTGAATGAGACTTCTCTCGACCGAGAGTTTGCAGGCATCGAAAAATGTTGTAGGAATAGCGTAGCCGCGTGTGAAAAAAATATATAATTCAAACGAAGACATTATAATGGAAGTTTTTACGCATAGTAAATAATACTTTATACCGTACTATAGTCGGAACCGATCGAAACATTCCACAAACTAACCTTCCGAGTAAGAGTGTTCAAAGCGCACAACGTATAGACACTATAGTCGCTATGTGTATAGACATAAGGTCGTAACAAGGAGATACTTACAGTCTTCTTCCCCGGCTTGGCGGTGGCGGGCGTCCAGTGGTCTAGCTGCAGGTAGTCTTCCATCGAGAGCTGGGAGGGCCGCAGCGGGCGGCTGGTGCCGTCGAGGCGGGCTGCAACAACGCATTGCCCACTTCAAGCGCACCAATCACACATTTACTACCACTGGGCAGGGGCAGGAGGAAAGAAATCGTGGGGCGCAATGGAAAATTGCGCTGACGTAAAAAATAAGGATCGTCATATCTCTGCCAAGTCAACGTCTTTCTAACAAAGTGGACGTCATTCTGACAAAGCCGACGTCTTTCTGACAAAGTGGATGTCATTCTGACAAAGTCGACGTCTTTCTGACAAAGCCGACAACTTTCTATCTGAGTCGACTTTTTGCTATTACTCTATTAGAGCCTACATCTTTCTTTCCGTTTTTCTCTTGGAATATGTCTTATCCACGATACCTTTTGATATTACTGAGGTGCATGAGCGGCAATGACCACTCACCATCAGGTGGCTTGTATGGTTGTTTGACTACTTAGCTATAAAAACAACATTCTATAAATAAAATAATAAATAAATGTCAACCGCTACATTAATTTTAAACACGTCTACGTCAGTCCATAGATCAGTTGTATTTATACAGACCAAGCCCAGAATCAGCTATGTTGGGCTCCAGAATCTCCAGATTACGCCAAATGAATGACGATGATTACATACTGAAATGGGTGAGTGTATCGCCGCATTTCACGCAACTTCGAGATAATACATTGAACTTTTAGACTAGCATACAATATGTCCATCGTCTATATACTTAAAATTAATATCTTCATCGCAATCTAACACACTATGTATGAAATATGATCAGGAAAAACGTTAATTTAAGCAAAAGTCAAATTAATCTAGATTTAACAATTAGTAACAATTGACATTATGATTGATAACCTACCTAGTTGCTCTGCATCCTCCATTTTCTCCCATTTCGACGTAAAACTACTGTCGACCTGGAGTGGAAGAGTACTTCGCGATTTTAGTTACAAAGCTGGAAGAAAATGGATTAGCCCTACCCTGACATAATTCAAAGTTCACAACAAAATAAAAACGAGAAAAAAAAAAATTGTGTTGCGAGAGATTGCTCAGTGATAGTTGGAAACAAATTGGTTACTGCACAGCATGGTATGGTGCTTATGGTGAAGAACTATGGTGTGCACCCATCCCTTTACATCTGTTAAGATCGTATACAATACACAGGGAGCACAATTACATCATCAACCTCGTTAATGGACCTCCAGCCGGAACATCGCTGGAAGTGGATCTCACCTCAGTATCCTGAGCGTCCTCCATAGTAATGTCGTCATCCGCGTCTTCCATCTGCACTTCGGGAATGGACGCGCTCTGAAGCAGAGTCGTGGGATCCAACTGTATGTGGTGGTCCGGCGTGGGGAAAAATCTACTACATATCACTTCGATTTCCTCCAACCGACGATTGTGGATGTTCCGTTTAAAGCACACTTGGGGATCCAGATCCATCGTGCAGATGTAAACCTGAAAAATAGTTAACTGTTTATTCAAAGTTAACGAAGTATGGTTTCTTTGGAGAACCCGGAGCCTTCCTGTTTGTTTCAGGTGGAGAATCAGATCGTGAAGCATTTAAGACGGTAAAAACCCGAAAAACCTTGGGATCCTCCGAAGATCCCCTGAGATCCCCTGTGAAAATAGGTAGGGAGCGCATTGGCATACTTGAAAGCCGCTCTGGCGGGCGAAGTTCCAGATATCAGCGTAGGATCTCAGCTGGTCGTTGACGGCGTCGTAGATGAGGAAGGTGAAGTAGCCGTCGGTGAGGCTCCGCTTGAACGCGCGCTTCAGCGACGCCAGATACGACTCCTCCAGCTTTTCGTCGTACTCGTACTGGAGGGACGGTTTCTTTACCTGCAAATATATCATCATCACTACTAACATTTGAACAATGTAATATTTTAATTGGATGTGTTTAAATACCCTGTTTATAATCTTAATAAGTATGGATTACATAATACTACTTGCTTTCAGAAAACAAACGTCCAAAGCAGCTATAATCAGACTCTTCTGGTCAAGGGCCGATTAAGGACTTACTTTTTGCGCTAAAGGCCGCACAAGTACTACCAGTAAGAGCGCCCGTGTGTAATACCTTCGAACCGCAGTTTGACAACCATGAACACAAAGAGTCAAATAATATAATTGTGTAACATACAATTTTTCCAGTAGCTGGATCTTTTTCTTCAATCTCCCCTTCTTGCATGAAGTAGTCGTCTATAGACATGACCCTCACTGTTCCGCCCTGCTCCGCTTCCCTGTCCCGTATTAATTTGGCCAAGTATGACTTCCCACTGCCAGGTGGACCTGAAACAGACATCAATTAGTTTTAACCCCATTTTCAAGTTCCTGAATTTCAATGCACATCCCCAGGGTAGATATTATGGATCAAAGTGATTGGGATGTAAGGTGTCCCAATCATCAAGTCCCAAGTCGCCAACATATCCTCAATGATGGTAGCTCCCTTTTGTTAAGACTCACTAAGCTATGTAGTACCCAGTTTAAAACCTACTCGCGGATCATTAGCTGCTAATAACATGTCCGTGTTATTGTAGAAGACAGCTGATAAAAATGATAAGAATTATAAAAGTGCAAAACACAAACCTCGTAAAATTATCACTATCTTGTCTGGTCTCATTTGCCGGCCGGGCATCTCTAATATATCGTCTATCATCACCGTGTGCTTTGGTTTACCATTGGTATTATTTGACGGTGTCTCCTTCATTTTTTTGTTACTCGAACTACTCAATTCACTATCTCTACTTTGCCCTCTTTTACGATTATCCCTGTCACGACTTCTTGATTTCCTAATATCTCTATTTCGATCTCTATCCCGGTGTGCATCCCTTTCCCTATTCTGATCGGCGCCCCTATCCCGATCTCTTTCTCTACTTCGTTCGATATCCCTTTCCCTCTCTCTCGCTCTAATTCGTTCCAAGTCCCTCTCTCGTTCCCTAAATACATCTTCTCTGTCGCGATCTCTGGGCATGTCCTCCCGTCTGTAGTACTTATCGCGGTCGTCCCTCCTCCTGTCTTCGAACCTGCGATCCTTGATGTCGTCATCGAAGCGCCGCCTGTCGTCGTCGAACCTCCGCCGATCTTCGAAGTCCTCTCTGAAACCTCGTGGCTCGAAATCTCGGAAATCTCTCCCTTCTTTGTTTCCAATTCTGTCGTTGTTCCTGTAATACAGATCTCTGCTCGGCCTGTCGGAGAAACGATCTTCTCTTTCAGATACTCTGGGATGTCTCGTAAAGAGTGCGTCAGCTTCCTTTTCAAAATCTTTTTTCTTCACATCACTGTCTTTTGATTTATGATTGTAATGAAAGGTGTGCACTGGTTCGATAAAATCACGAGCTAAAAGCAGAAAAATACATAATTATACTTATTATAAATAAAAAATCGCCAAAAAGGAAACTTACTTAATTAATTTTTGAACTAATTTTTTTATCAACCAGACCAACAAATGTTGCCCATATCCCTCCAACAACAAGAAAAAGGCTCATACAGAACAGATTCCTCAAAATACTCTTAACATTCCAACTAAGAACACAGCCAATGAAATCTTCTTCCAAACAAAAAAAAAACTATGTCAAACACGGTCTACTTAGATGATATCGTGCTACAATTACTCTTTGATTCACTGAGTTACACATTTCAAACTTACTTTTAAGACACCTCATGCGTGGAGTGATAAAAATTAAATGACAAAATGTAAGAGTACATAATTATAAACTTATTCCATAATCAATTAAAATTGCAGTCCAACAAAATCAAGACATATGAACAACAAATGCAAATAATTCTACATTATGTTTATAAACTAAATTAATTAATTTCGAAATAACAGACACTTTCTATAAATAATTATATTTCAGATTTTAAGATATCTGATAATTTTTGGACTTGCTGAATCAAACTACAAAAAATGATACTTAATGAAGGATTCTGTAAGTAGTTATTGATTTTAAAATTTTACATCTCTGGCTGCAGACACAATAATGAATGCAAATACAACTCATTTCACAACATGACATTTGGGTCCAAAGGAGAACTGCCATGGCCCATAGATAATTTACCCAGGCCCGACAGTAATGAAAAGTACCTCAGTTTTTTTATTATACTACATATAATAAAAATATAGTAACAGTATTTTAAATAACAGTGGCTAACAACTATTTATAGCTATGTGACTTTACTCAGGCGAAATA